>PISW01008400.1:0-74359 GCA_004023785.1 Mungos mungo
ATTTTAAGATAGTTTGTTCTAGCTTTGAGAAGAATGCTGGTGCAACTTTGATGGGGATTGCATTGAATGTGTAAATTGCTTTGGGTAATAATGACATTTTCACAATGTTTATTCTTCCAATCCATGAGCACGGAATGTTTTTCCATTTCTTTGTGTCTTCTTCAATTTCCTTCAAAAGTCTTCTATAGTTTTCAGCATACAGGTCTTTTACATCTTTGGTTAGGTTTATTCCTAGGTATTTTATCGTTTTTCGTGCAATTGTGAATGGGATCAGTTTCTTGCTTTCTCTTTCTGTTGCTTCATTTTTAGTATATAAGAATGCAACTGATTTCTGTACGTCGTGTCAGAGTACTTTGAAACAAAGTATAATTACCTAGGCATAACCAAAGTACTTTTAAAAAAATCTATAAAGCCTGAATTCTAAACTCAGTGAAAGTATCATTAAAAAATGAGAAAGTCATGATAGTAGTGTGGGACAAATGAAAACTAATATAATTCATTGTAGCAGCCTTATCCCCAAAGAAATGCTAAAGTTCTTTAGGCATAAGAAATATTATAAGAGTCAGACAGATCTACATAAGGAAAGATAGATCTTCATAAATACTTGAAAAAATGAAAACGTATTAGACAGTTTTTCTTATTTTAATTTCATTAAGACTATTGTCTATAAAAATGTTAAGAGGATTGTAATGTGTGTTTATAGCTCTCAAAATTAAAATTTTTACAAGGCCACAAATGATGGGAGGAAGGAATTGCATTGCCTACTGGTTTAGAGTCTCATATGTGAAGCAGTTTAATATTGAAGACAGATTATAACTAATTAATACTGTAAACACTGACACCTACTAAAGCATGGAATGAAGCATAAAATAATAAGCAACAGTGGAGATCAAATGTATTCACTTGATAAAAATAAAACACAGGTAGAAAAAGGAAAGACGGGAACAAAGAGCTGATAGAACATAGAGGAAACCAATAGAGTATACCATCTATAGCTTCCAAATCATTAGAGGGATGAAGAGGCTACACAGATAGCTTTTATCAGTATTCCAGAAACCATAAAAGAAGAAATTAGTGAAGAAAAACATATATAGGCAAAATAAAACAATTTATATTATTTAGATTTCAAATCATATTCGACTCATCACTACCTTCAATCAGTATTGCCTCCAAAGTATATTTGGGGAAATCTAATATCTAAGCGAAGGCTTGACAAGTTTTTCAGTTTACACACTACAAGTCATAGATGTTCAGACTCTGGTAATAAAATAGACAAAAGTTATTAAAGAAAACAAACTTGTTCTTGTAGAAGTTACAAGGTATAGTATTATATGAGAAATCTAATTCTTCCAGTATTATTTTAATAAAATAAATAAAGGTTTTACTTGAAACCATATTTCATCAGCATCTTTCAAAAGTATAAACATGAGGTTGCATCTAAAATTATAAAAACCTTTTTATTTTTATGAAGACTTTTTGCTGTGTAAACATGGACATCAGGAAAATTACTAAGTATAGCCAAAACATGGACTTATCTGTGCATATAGGCAACAAATTATTTAGACTACATTTTATTTTCTCAACTATAAAAACATGTCTGGGGAAGATGCTTGATAATGGGGGTAAAGATGGTAGTCTGGCAATGCTGCCATATAACTCTCAGGTGCTCTAGTACATCCAGGATTAGAGAGAATAAGGCAATCAACTTTTTGTCCACAGTTTGACTTTAAACAAGTATTTAATATCTATAAGCTGCATTTTCCACACCTGAAGATCTCTTACACACAACATAATCCCAAAACATTATGAATAGAAATCATAAGAATCAATCCAATTTGAGTAATGTAGACTACTTTCATAACTGCCATGAATACAAACATTATCACTGTTAATGAAAAAGGTCTGAAAGTCTTACCTTTTCATGTAATATAAAGCAATGTTTTCTATCACAGTGTAAGAAAATGAGGGTAGATTGATAAAGGAATGCCCCGGGACAATAATGAGAGTCAGGTATGGCAATATTTCATGTAATTAGATATTTTGTGTAGCCACTTGCATGGAGATAAATCCCTGCAGAAGTTATTTGTTGTTTTCAAGCATAGCGAGATCCATTTGGAAAGGTGCTTGAAGGGGGGGGGGAAGCAAAAACAGCATAGAAATAAGAAATTTTCCAGAAAAAAAGTCACAGTGTAGGGACTACTTTAGTTGAAAAATATACATAGTTGGCCTACTTTAATAAATAGTACTTGGGGATTGCTGTTAAACTATGAAAGAAATCATCAAATATGAAATGATTTCATATTTGTGTGTCTAATTCCTGGTCTCTAAGACTGCTTATTATCGATTCTCCTAATCAGTTCCAATCAAGAGTATTTAATAAGCAACACAAAATTGAGGGGAAAAAATAACGAGAAGAAACCATAAATCTGAGAAAACTTTGTTTGGTATCTGAGAATGTTCCTGATATTATAGAATGAAATATAAATTAGAGAATCTCTGAAAAACATGGTCATATAAAAGTCATGCCAATTATACATAGGTTCCCCTCATTCTCCAAAAGGTATTCTATGGAAGAGTATGTAGAGATGTAGACAAATGTTGGTTTTAAAAAACAGTGTTATATCATTTGAATCAAGAAAATACAGCCCATTACAAATGTATGAAATACAGCCTGATTTTAAAAGGAGTGAAATGTAAAGACAGTTCACTATTAAACACTTAACCAACTAATTCCTCCCTCTACTCTCATAAAAATGGCAATGACAGTAACAAAATGATATAAGGAAAAGAAGGGGAAAATCTTACACAATCCATTAACTGGATATCTATCTTTCTGATTAATTAAGTAATTTGTCAGGGCTTATATAGTACTAACTATTTAGGTTTTTTAATGAGTGTAAAAATATTCAGACAGTTCTACACCTTACTCATCCAATAAAATAAAAAAATAGGGCACACTTTATTACTTTTTTTTCTTTCATTCAAAAAGCTATAAATAATATAGACTCTGAGTTTAGTCACTTTGGTAAGTTCGTCTATTTCCAGAGCCAACTTCTAGAAGAAAAAGAATTCTAACTGTTGAGTGAATTCATTAAATTTGGAATAGAGCATCTTCACTCTCTCACTCAAACTCTCAATATAATTGTACTTTCTACCTAAGGGATCATACAGTCAATTTCTCAAGTCGTTTGCCCCTCAGCTAGAAGTTAATGTTATCTACATCGCCAGAGATTTAATTTTAGGTTTTCGGCAGATGTCATATCCTAAGGATACGAAGTAAAAGTGACAAAACTCAAATTTGATCTTCCAGTTCTTCAACTTACCTGTATTTAATTAAACATTTCACGGTATTCCATTTAAAAAGTTAAATTCCAATTTTTTGAAGAGATTTTTAAAAATTGCTTTTAGATATAGAATATACACTGGTCTCTTCCGTCCATGATATACTATATCAAACATGATACACGTGTAAAGAATCACATCTCTTTTAAAAATAATTTTTAGAAGAGTTTTATTTTCAAGATAGCCTTCTCCTCCATCTGAGGAGAAGAAATTTTTAAAAAACCAGGAAAAGTTAATTTGACCATTAAAAAGTAGATGTTAATAAAAAATAAATTGGTTTTACCAGCAAAACAAATGGCAATTTTTAGAGAATAAAGAAGCATCCCTTTTTAAATTCATATTTAGGCCAAAAGTGTTCCAGTAAACAATTGTTTCTCCAGTGTTAAGAGTATTTTATTACAATTTATTATACATAGGTGAATAGCAATAAACAATATAGAAACTTTATAGTCAACCTTAATTATATTACAACTTCAGTAATCATTACATCACAAGCAGATATCAAGAAGACGTTTAATATATGGAGCAACTCTGAAATAATATTTGTAATAGGTATAACACAAATCGACTACAGAGACAAACCAGACCTACTCTATTGCTTGTATTAGTTCTAAATTCTTTGAAAAAATATCTTTAGATCAGTATGAACAGGATAAACATTAGATGGAAGGAAAGTTCTATAAAGCCAAATTATTTATTCACAAATATTGTTATATTCTTTCTTGATGCTGACCTGTAGCAATAACATAACACGTATCCTCATAGACTGTATAATCTAATGGACATAAATTTGGAATACTAAGTAGGGTTGAAACAGACCAGGTAGTGCAGTTTTAGGGGCATTATCAGACATTTGTTTTCCAATTTGTTACACTGATTATGCCTGTTAATCATCAGACTCAAGATGCTAGGTAGATTTGTGTCTGAAGATGTATACATTTAAAAGTCACCATCATGGATGGATGACACTTGAAGCCATTACACTGGATAAGAAAAGGAATTAATATGGATAGAAACAGTGGTCTGAGGGTCAAGTAGAATGGTACTCCAAGGAAAGAAATCAGGTAGTTATGGTGAAATCAGTACAGACAGTAAATGGCGCCAGTGGCACAGAGAGTCAATTATTCCAGGACCAATTGTTTAAAAAACTACCCTTTCTCGATGGAAATACCTTTGCATCTTTGACAAAAATTAGTTCATGAAGGTCTGGATCTCCATATAGGTGCCACTCTATTTTCTGACTCTCTATTGTCCCATTAATTCATTTTTCTATTTTGTGCAAAACGCACCTTCTTGATTACTATAGCCTTTAATCAGCTTTACACTATAACTGAATTCATTTTCAAAGTTGTTTTAACTATTCCAGAACATTTGCATTCCCATGTGAATTTAGAATCAGTTTGCCAATTTCTACAAAATAACACATTTTTGGAATTTTAATTGGAATTCATTTGAATCTATAAAATAACTTGAGGAAAATTAACAATTTACCATTAATGAATATTTTAATTAATGTATCTTTCCAGATATTCTTAAATATTTTCTCAATAATGCCTAGTAAACTTCACCATGAAGGTATTACACATTTTTTAAAGTTTTTTTTATGTTTTTTAGAGACAGAGAGAGACAGCATGAGCAGGGGAGGGTCAGAGAGAGAGGGAGACACATAATCCAAAGATAGGCTCCAGGCTCTGAGCTGTCAGCACAGAGCCTGACACCGGGCTCAAACCCATAACCGTGAGATCATGACCTGAAAGTCCAACGCTTAACCAACTGAGCTACCCAGGTGCCTCTTACTCATCATTTTTAAGACACATCATGAAGTATTGAATATTTTTGATGCTATTGTAAATATTTTTAATATTTAATTTTTCATTGGTTTTGCACATAGAATTTTTATTAAATTATAATGCATTTTGTAACTTTGCTAAGTTTATTAGAGTAAGTCCATAAGATATAGGATTTCCTACATGCATAAACATGTCATCTACAAGTTATTAGAATTCTACTTCTTCCCATTCAATATACTGGCCTTTTGTTTCATTCAATTTGGGTTTATTGGAGTCCCTGCTGATTTCCTTTTCCCTATCTCATTGATTTCACCTCTCATCTTTAATTTCTTCTTTGTCTTTATTGGGTTTAATTTGCTCTTTACTTTCAAGTCCCATAATATAGAACCTGAGGTGGTTGTGTTACAAACCTCCCTCTCAAGAACTGCTTTTGATATATATCCCATAATATTTTAATGTGTATTTTTATATTCGTTTATTTCATATTTTCCCTAATTCCATCACCCTTCTTTTTTCTATTTCATCTTTGGATTATTTAAAAGGTACTGTTTATTTTCCTAATATTTGGGGATTTTCTAGTTTTTTGGTTTGGCTTGTTTTGTTTTTACTAATTTCTGGTTGAATTCTACTGTAGTCTAGGAATATGCTTTGTATGAAATTATCCTTTAAAATATACTGGAAGCTGTATGGCCACTCAAGTCTTTTATAGATTTTTTTATTCATTTTCTGTCTATTGGGGTGCCTGAGTGGTTCAGTCGGTTATGTGTCCAACTTTGGTTCAGGTCATCATATCATGGTTTGTGGATTCAAGGCCCATGGGTTCAAGCTCCATGTCTCCCTGTCTCTCTGCCCTTCTCCTGCTCAAACTCTGTCTCTTAAAAATAAATAAAGAGCATTAAAATTTGATTTTCTGTCTACTTATTCTATTAATTTCTAACTTTAATGAGGATTTACTTATTTTTCTTTGCAGATCTGTGAGATTTGGCTTTCTGTATATGCAGGCTTCAATACATATAATCTACATAATAATGGTTATGTCCTCTATTCCTAGTGATATTTTTTTTGCTCTAAACTTTACTTTATTGGATATGAGAAAAACATTCCAGATTTACTCTGATTGGTGTTAACATGGTATATCTTTACCATACTTTTGTTTCTTGATCTTAATAATTGGTTTCATGTAAGCATCATATCTTTGGATTTATGTTTTTTGGGTTTTTTTGTATTGAATGGGCAACCTCTGACTTTCAGTTGTTACAGATTATTGAAATGTTATAGGATTATTTATATGTTTGGGATTAAGTCTGTCCTCTTGCCATTTATGATCTGTACATCCCATCTGTTTTTTTAATCTTTTACTTCTTTTTCTTATACTATTGATTAACTGAGTAATTTTTATAAACCATTTTACCTCCATTGTTGGTTCATTAGCAATAACTCATTTTTCTCCTATGTTAGTAATTGACTTAAGACTTACAATGTATTATAATGAATAGGTGTAAATTATCAAAGTCTACGGTCAAGAAATAGTGCACCTATTGACATATCATATAAGAATTCAAAAAACTGTACCTATTGACATATTATATAAGATTCTTACTACAGTACATTTCCATTTTCCCCTTCCAGGCTTTATGTAATTGTTGCCCTACATCTTAAATCTGATTTTATAAACCCCAAAGTAGACTGTTATTGTCTTTGCTTTAATAAATGAACTACCTTGTTCAAAGATCTTTAAGCAGTAAAAAATGAATTTTATTTTTACTTAATGTTTTTGTTTCTCTTCATTCCTTCATGTAAATTAAGTTCCAACTGATATTATTTCCTTTGTCTGAAGTACTTCCTTTAACATTCTTGTAGTATAAACCTACTAATGATGATTTCTTTCAGCTTTTATTAGTGAAGATCATTTCACCTGCATTTTTGACATATTTTTGCTGAGCCGATTATGTTTTCAACACTGAAAATGATTCTCTACTATTTTCTTGCTGTGTCCTTTCAAATAAGAAATTGGTTATCTTTGATACTTTTGTTTTTCTGCTTTCTCAGTATTTTTAATATCTTCTCATTATCACTGGTTTTAAGCAATTTCACTAAGATATTCTTTCTTTTCTTCATTTTTTTTTTTGTTGTTCTTAAGGCTCATAGAATTATTTGGAGCTGTCACTTACACCATTTATGACATTTGGGTAATATCAGCCACTGTTTCTTCAAATGATTTTCTCCACCCTTTCTCTTCTCCCATGGGTCTCAAATTATATGCATTTCTAGCTTTTTGGAGTCGTCCCACAGATCACTAATACTGTCCACTTCTTCTCATTCTTTTTTATGAGTTTCAATTCTAATAGTTTCTCTTGCTATGTCTTCATTAATATCTTTCTTCTACAGGATCTAATCTGATATTAATCTCATCAACTGTAATTTTCTTTTAAGATACTGTACTTTTTATCTTAGGACTTTGGGTTCTTGTGATATCTATATCTCTGCTTAACATTCATAATCTTTCTTCCACCCACTTGAACATATATAACAGTAGTAATTATCTACGTCATTCATGTGTCTGCTTCTCTTGTATGCTTATTCTCTTCATTATGGGTCATATTTTCCACTTGCTTTCATGGCTTATAATTTTTGTTTAGATACCAGATATTATGGATTTCACATTTGCATCTATGAATCTTTTTCCTGTAAATATTCTCAAATTTTGTTCTAAAATAGAATTAAGTTACTGGGAAACAATTTGATCTTAATTTTTATTGTAAAAGGACAGAAAGATCTGTAGGGCCAATTTTACCAGAATACTGATGCAAGAAACTTGTGTATATTACCTATGTCCCATGAATTATTATTTTGATTTTTTTTGTGGGAAATATGAACTATTTCTACCCTTGTCTAATTCCACAGATTTTTATTTCCACTGCTCCTTGAGTAATTTTTTTCTGACTTTGTTTAGGTTTCTCACATATATTCACTGCTCAGTACTTAGGTGAATGATCATGAGGGATTCTCCACGGATATATTTATGTCTATCTCTCTCCTGTTCAGTGCTCTACCATGTAAACTCCAGTTGCTGTGACCTTCTGTATCTCAACTCAGAACATCTACATTTCCTTTCCATGTTCTAAGCTTTGAAACTCTCTTTAATCAATAAGCAGTGGCAATTGTAGGATTTACTTAGTTTCCCCTCTCTCAGGAATCTGTGTTCTGAACTGCTTGCAAAACATTTTCACATATACATATTTTTTGTTTGTTTCAGATAACAGGGTATAAATCTCATGTAAGAAAAACATCCTTTACTCACATTTAAGCACTACCTATTGTTTTCTTTGATTTTTCAAAGAGTGTTTCCTGTTTTGTTTTCACTAAATGAAAGCTTCTCTCTGAGGCTCATTTATATCAAGCTTAGACTCCTCCTTTCCTTATTTTCTCTCCCCCACAGTTTTTGTTCTCTCCAGACTCTTTCTACCAGAGATAATTTAAAATATGTAGATTGATAGTTCTTCTAGTTATGTTGAATGCTTTGAATTTGTAAGCTTTTGTTTATTTTTTTCTGTTCTATATAGTTTTGGAGGATCTGTTGAGACTTTCAATTTTGTGTGGAACAAATACTTCCAGCTACTCTAGAAATCTTTATTACATTTTTAAATTAATGGATTATAGAAAACAGTTTAAAAGACAAAGAGCAACAGATTTGCTCAGTGATGGAAGTAATGTTCTGAAATGTTTGGGTGTTCTACCCTCATTAAACATTCAATTAAAGGGATTTAAAATACACAATTGTATATTTCTATACTTTGACTTCAAAGTCTACTGAATGTGGGAGCCATGGCTTAAAAAATGTCTATTTAAAAGAACAGTTACAGGCTTGGTTGACTACAAACCTACAAAATGATTGGTATAAGACTATGAGAAACCTTATAATACACATAAGCTATGATAGAGTAACCTCCTTTAAAGAATGCATTCTTTAGCTATAAAAGCAACTGTATTTAAAGATAAATTCAAGGGTTATCATTTAAATCACGTTTTAAATGAAAATACAAAAAGAAGTGTGAAAAGTACCTAAATATAGATCATAAGAGAAATATTGAGTAAATATCAATTAATCCATACCATGGGTTTTTTTTTTTACAAATATAAAATGAGCTATACAGTTCAGTAATTTTTTGGAGAGACGCACAAGTTGAAAATTAAAACGCAAAGTATGCTTAGCACCAGCTTTTTTTAAAAAATAGAATTATCATTTTGAATTGTTTTTTAATGTTTATTTTCAATTTTTTTTTAATCTTTATTTATTTTTGAGAGAGACAGAGAGATGGAATGCGAGTGCAGAAGGAACAGAGAGAGAAGGAGACACAGAATCTGAAGCAGGCTCCAGGCTCAGAGCTGTCAGCATAGCTGAGCCCGACGGGGTCTTGAGCTCATGAGACAGTGAGATCATGACCTAAGCAAAGTCGGACACCTAACCAACTTAGCCACCCAGGAGCACCAATGTTTATTTTTAAAGGAGAGAGAGAAATAAAACATGAGCAGGGGAGGGGCAGAGAGAGAAGAAGACAGAATCTGAAGCACACTCCAGGCTCTGAGCTGTCCGCACAGACACCAACACGCATCTCAGACTCAGAAACTGTGGGGTCATAACCTGAGCCAAAGACAGATGCTTAACCAACTGAGCCACCCAGGTGCCCTGTCATTTTGTACACATATGTATATAGGAAAGTGAGAAAAATTGAGCCTGGTTACTCAACAGGCCATCAGCATTAATTAGGTCCAGCAATAAGACTGGCTTTAGAGGAAATATTCATGCTATTGAATTTTACCCATTTTACTCTTGTCAAAATAAGTATTATTTTAGAATTTAAAAACTGATATAAGAAAAAATTAAAAATAAAGTTACCTTTTATAATCAATATTAAACCACAAAAAGCCAAATGTGAAGGAAAATATGACCATTTATTCTAAGCTCATCAACCCAAAAAGCCCAAGATTCATATTTGTTTAAAATCTGGATGGAATTGTTGCTCTTCTAAAAATGAAGAGGTTTGTCATGCAAGACCAGTACAGAAAGATGTTGACAGCTCTCCACACCAGGAATATAAGTACTGTTTCTCATTCTGATGTGTATATTAAAGTAAACTAGAGATCCATAAAAATATCAAAGGAATTGTTTCAGAAAGAAGAGTGTACCAATGAGGAAAATGAAAAAAGATTTACAGCTGGTAAGCTTTGAGATAACAGACTGAAAGAAACAATGAGTTTCTACAAATATTTAAAGAATGATTAGCATTTCATTGACATGTTTTCATTACTTTTCATAGAAGAAGAAAAAAAGAGAAAATAAAACTGAAATCACAAATTGTTTGATTAGACTTTAAGCAGGATTTCTTTACTAAAAGGCAATTAACAAAGGAAAGACACATTTTGGGTAGCTAATGAAATCATTATTCATAATAATAACCTACCCAATACTTTATGTTAATATAAACTACTATATGTTTTATATACATATGTATGACATTGTAATTTCACTTCAGAATATTCTATAATAAGGGTATTTTTATTATTTTATGTCTTATTTATCTATAATTATTTCTCTATGGGAGGAAGTAAACTGGGTCATGTAACCACTTTTACCAACAGAACAAGTTTTTATATAGATCATTGATTACACCTTTTATATAAAACTGGAAGTATATTTTACCTTTACAATAGTCTATTAATTGATTCTTCAGGAGCCAGCATATATTACAAGTAGACTCAGCAGAGCATCAATAAATACACAGTAAATAAATAGTAAGTTTTTTAAAAATAGCACATGTTTAATAAATTTTTTAAGTTTCTTTCCATTCTCCAATCCAAACCGTAAATCCTATTTATTTAAAAAGTGAAAATGAAATAGATAAGATTAAATAGACAAAATGTCTTTCTTATAGAATACATCTTTACTGAAGGAACAATGCATACTGCAGAGTTGCCTATGAGCATTTGGTACTACATTAAACTCAGTCTCGCTTCTGTTATTTCTCACCACAAAAAGAAGAGAACATCTCTCAGTAGTTTCCATATGCTGTTTGGTATCTTAGTACTTCAGAATCCTCTGTTGATATGTCACCTAAAGCATCAATTGTTGGACTGATTTGTTTTGCTCAGTGAGTTTCCATCATCTACATCTACATAACAAGTGTTTCCAGTGATTTTTAATCCATTGTAAATGATTTGAACTTTTATAATTTTTTTATGTTTGAGGGAAAATAATTAAAAAGTATGTTTGAGGAAGAATGAACACCTTCATATATTTATTTAAGAAGATAAATATCCAAACTTTGTTACTGTAATTATCTATAAAATTATTATGTATGCCCTAATTAAGCCTATCGAGAATACAGAAGTTACATTAATTTAACTACCTATGTGCATACTTCTTTTTTTCAACTTTTTAATTTTTTTATTTATTTTGAGACAGAGAGAGACAGAGCATGAGCAGGTAGGGACAGAGAGAGAGGGAGACACAGAATTGGAAGCAGGCTCCAGGCTCTGAGCTGTCAGCACAGAGCCTGATGCGGAGCTCGAACTCACGAATGTGAGATCATGACCTGAGCTGAAGTCGGAGGCTTAACCGAATGAGCCACCCAGGTGCCCCCATATGTGCAGACTTCTTATTGTTGAAACATAACATACAGAACTTTTTTTTTTTTTAAACTAAGACACTAGATAACAGAAACAAAAGAACAGTGTCCTGGGTTGAGTTCTCCAAGTAGTAGAATTTGAGATAGAATTCAACGTGCAGAATGTCTATAAGGGATCAACAGCTATAGAAGAGAGAAGAGCAGATTTGAGTAGGTGAACAATAGAAGTGCAGTGCCAGTCAGTATCTGCTCCTCTGGCTCCAGGGAACCTCTGGGGCAAGCAGGGCTCACAGAATTGTCCTGGGTTGGTTTCAAGTAACCTAACCTTTATAATCTCTCCTATGAATTACTTGATGCTGGGCTGCACATAGAAAGTCAGGATTTATAGCAAAGTAGCTGCTTGAGCCTGAGGCAATTGCTCAAGGGAGCTGAGGGATGAAGGGTATTTACAGACAATGCTCCCAACAGCTGGCGCAACAAATCCTTCCTGGAAGGAAAATCTTTGCGGAGCTTCACCAACTCAACCACAAACATGTCTGAGCTGTGAAATATGAGATACCAAAAACCAACTACCCTAACAAAGTACTACTTACACATTTGAGTGAGGCAACAGAAAATGATAATTTATTTTACCACTGGAAGGTAGTTTACATAATAGTATTGTGTTATAACAAGTTGTGGTTATTCATGGATTTGTATTTTTTAGTTTAGTTTTGATTTTTTGGTCCTGGAGTGGGTGGATCCTTTTTTGTTGTTGTTTTACTTTGTTTTGTGTTTCTTCTAAAGCAATTCCCCTTATTATATATCTAATATGTAACAAGAGAAGGATAATAAATGGCAAAGTTTATTCAGGAACTTAGAAAATTTTATATCAAGCACATTTAAGTAATATTGTCAAATTTATTATAGTGTTATTAAGACAATGGACTTTCAGTGACTTGGGGATGGTTATTGACTAAGGAAAGATCACAAATATGCTGTATTATCTATCATCTTCTTGATGATGTCCAGAACAATCTACACTGGAAATACTCTTTGTGATATTGCAGTCTGTTGCATATGAACCTAATCCAAATTGATGATTCAGACTTATTATGTTCCTTTTGGTAAATGTCAGTCATTTCTACAGAGATAGGTAATGAATACTGGCCTCCCCACTGACAACCTACCATGTATAATGTTACAATTGCAATTCTCACATGGAATACTACCACATATATCTTTAGGAACAAACTGATCCAAAATACAGTGATAGCAGGTGTTCTCTAATCTCACTGCAGTCACAGTCCTTTGTTCTTTGGAAGCTATGACAGCACATTCTATGAAAAATTCATTCAAGGCAGGTGCAGTCATATTCTGGAGGTAAAATTCAGCTCAGCATTTATACAGAGTCATGTGAGAAAGTATCCTCTGAGTCAGTTTCTGGACACAAACCCAGTTTGAAATAACAAATCCAGGGAATCATTCCAAATGGGGCAGGTTATAGAGCCAGACACATGCTTACAACCATGTCCTTATAAGAGTATGAATTCCTATATACTATTTCTCACAATTCATACACCATAAACACTCATTTCACCAGCTAAAGAAATAATTTCTATGATCCATTACACTGGCACATCCTCAGGGGTTGACTATCATATTAGCAGAAATACTTAGAGTAGCTTATTCTGCACTGTAGATTTCTAAATAAAATCATTTGAATGCATCCAGGGTGGAGTGCCTTTCTAAAGAGAACAGTTCAGAAATTAGCTGTTCAAGAAGGGGGAGGGTAGGTTAAAACTAACCAATACATATAAATATTTCTTATCCAGGCTCCAATATCTCAAATTATAGACAATTTAATACTGGCACAAAAATACAGAAGTAAAACCAAACTCCAGAATATAAAACAATACTAAAAGAATGTGAAATAAATTGTCAAGTAACTTTGGTAACTAAGTTGGTCATCACCAGCATATATCACCAATATACCATGTTTTTAATATGCTACCTCATGCATGATACCATGTCCAGAAACATGGTAGCCAATTACATGCCACAATTTAATTTACCCAATAGGTCCATGACTAAACCCTGAGGTACAGATTCCAAAATATGCCTGAGAAGTATAATGGTTTGAATACTAGAAATTAAAGTATTTCCAATGAAAAGATGAAGTCAGAAACCAAACCCTAAGAAGGAAATGTGTGTGTGTGTGTGTGTATATATATATGTATATATATGTGTGTGTATGTGAGAGAAATGTGTGTGTGTGTGTATATATATATGTGTGTGTATATGTGAGAGATTGAGATAGAATGTATATATATATACATCATATATATATACACTTTATATATATGTGTGTGTATTTTCTTAACAAAAAAATACTTTGGACACCATGTTATACTGTAAGCACTAAATGTCTAATGTCATGTATGAGAACAGAAAAAGAGAAGAGATTATCAAGTAATAAAAAAATTATTACAAGGAAGGACAACTTTTCATATAATCAGTATCTCAAAACTGTTAAAATACCAATAGAGTGCTACTCCAACCTATTTGAAATGCATATAAAGCTAGGATAATAAATGCACATCACGTACTGTTAGGGATGGTTTTCTAATGATGTTTACCTTGCCACACAGGATGGTGGATGCTCTCTAGTTCACAAAAGGGTAATTACTATCATCTTTGTCTTTCATGTTATTAAAATGTTGCCATGTGCCTAAGGGTCCCCAACAGAGCTAACCCTAACATCAAATTCAAGACTTTATCTGAACAGAAAACTGAGTCAATGATCACAGTCAGCTAGTGTTCTGACTATCAGAACTAGCATCTGGACAAGTAATTTAAAACCACCCCAGGCTTTTCGTCTCCTAGCAGTGTAGCATAACAAAGTGGAAGACAGTACAAAAGACCCTTAGAGATAGAAGGGTCGTAGAGTGCAATCTAAATCTCAATGAAAAAATATTTTGTATAGCAAGCTTAAGAAATGAGCATCAGTTTCCCCTAAAATGAGTCCCTGGCAGGAAGTGTATGATGAACAGGATTCCTTTATTTGGAATATTATTATTCTCAAAAAAGTCCTTTATTATTTGGAGTGAAAATATTCCTGTCCATTGTTCCTAGTACTACCTTATGAAAACACACTATATAAATTGTCTTCCAAATGAAAGTTTTTCAGATACTGTGAGATACAATAATGTTTCTGATTTACCATTTCTTCTTCAGGCCAAACTTTCACAGCTGCCTTAACTTGTTCTTCACATGAACCCTCTAAATCCTGGGAAAATATACTTAGGGAATATCTGCCAATTTTGTGTTTCCGTGTGGCACCTATCATACACAGGGTATAATGTGCCATCAGCAAAATGACAAACAAATAGTCATAAGCAAAGAATATGTTCTCCATATTTGGATACTATTCTGTTGTAACTATAGCCCAATGTTTTTAGAGCAGTATATGTCTGTCTGTCTGCTTGCTGGCCTTCACCAGCAACATCACATATTGTTTCTACAGAACTTGCGGTCAAAAAAATCTCTAATTTGTATCTAGACTGCCACTCATCCTTGTACAAAAGTATGTCATTTATTTTGAAAATCAAAATAGAAAATTATATATATAAAATCCTTCTATATATGCTTTTTAGTTTCTGTTAATCATTACATCTATTTCTGACCTTCAAAGTTCAGGCATAATGAACTTCACATATATACACATATGTCACCTTTGCTCAAGGTCTTTGTATGTACTGTTTCCTCTTCCTGGAAAATGTTTTCCATACCTATACCCTCACACACTCTCTCTTTTTAACTTCTTTCAAGTAGTTTGCTTTTATTCTTATTCTTTACTGACATCAAAAATCATCCAGGAGAACCTCAATGAATGATAAATAGCATATTTACATATTGTTTACACACTGAAGTATTCCTAATTAACATTCAATATTCTCACTGAGCACCCAGCGTCAGTCTCCCACATAGAGTATTCTGTAATTCAAACTCATATTGTCTGTCCTGTTTTACCATGTGTATGTTTTAATCTCATATTTAAACAGTTATGTGTTGAGCATAAAAAACAACTCATAGAAATCATACATTTCTGCCCTAATTAAGTCATAATATATTGCCACTCCCTTTTGTTGGTTCATTTTATTACTATTTCTAAGGATTCAAACATACTATGTTGTTTTGTTAGTATTTTTCAAAACCCCCAATTTGGGTTTTGAGATTTGTTAAGAATAGTCTCAAGACTTCCAATGCACACTGTCAAATATTTTTGAATATTAATATATCCCTCTTTGTGAGGTCTGAGCACTTTTCACAATTTGAGCTTATAATGTAGTACCAATAATTTCTTTAAATGATTTTTTTTCTTTCATTGGATTTGTTTCTGAGTGTGTACAGAGTTGAAATTGTATTTTAGAATCTCTCTCTTTTTTTTTTTTTTCGGCTCTATTCTCTTTTAGAATTCATAATCATACCTTAAGTCTTAAAGTAAATTTTTAAAATCATATTGAAGTATAACCTAAACATGAAATCAATTAAATGTGTGGTTCAAACAATTTTCACCAAAGAAGTACATCCATAGAACCAGAGAAATCAGAGAGATTTGAAGAAGCAGAGACTCCTTCCTGTTTGCCTTAAAGAAACACACTGCCCTGTGAGGAAAACCACATGGCAGGAAACAGTGGGAGGCCTTTAGAAGCTGAGGTTTGTGGCTCTAAAACCACATGGAAATGAATTCTGCCAACAACCAATGAGCTTGAAAGAGGATCCAAAGCTTTGTATTAGGTATCGCAGCCCCTGGCAACAACTTCATTTCAGCCTGGTGGGACCTTGAGTTTAGGAGTCAGGTAATCATCATAATCCTGACCCACAGAGACTGTGAGATAACAAATACATATTGCTCTGGGCCAGAGTCTGTGGTATTAGTCACACAACAATACTAAACATTAACATATTAAGTCAGAATATGCATTTTTAACAACAATCCGAGTTGATTCTTATGCCCTTTAAAATCTGAAACATTCCTATTTAGTCTATGCTGAAGTAATACTGTCAGAAATAGCTCCAAAGGAAGGGGTGAGAAATAAGAGAAGTGTATATATATTATTAAATATTTTTATTTGTAAAAATTTTATATTGTATTATAAAATACACATGGAATCTAATTTTAAACTTTTTAAATATTTCATTTTCTATTTTTAATGGTGTAAAAATTTTTGTCACTAAATTTCTTACTAGTAATGTTGTTAATAACAATATTATGTCCATTTTACATATTTATATATCAAATATAGTAATATTAGTAAGTTATTGAATGTTCAATAGTTTCAAAAACTTGATTTACATGATTATAGAGAGATAAGAATCGGAAGATATAAATTCAGTTTGTATATATTCTTAATTTTTATATGTGTAATAGCTATTAAATTGAATAATTATGTCAACTACCACAAACTGAGTCTTATGCTCTATCTTTACTTAGAATATATGACATATTCTACAAACTTTTGGCCATATGATATGTAGGAATGATAAAGGACTCCTTCATGAAATAAGAAACAGAAAACTATAAAGTATATATATCTGGTCAGCCAAAAAGTCTCAACTACTTACATTGTCCTGATTTTTTTTTAAAGTTACCTTTATTTTCTTCCTAAATTACTAGCCTCTCCCATATCACTATACTTATATCTTAGGCCTAACTTCAAATTATTCCAGCTTTAGGCTTTTAAAAATAAAAATGGTTGAGCATCTGACTCTTGATTTCAGCTCAGGTCATGATCCCAGGGTCGTGGGATGGAGCCCCACATCAGGCTCCACTCTCAGAGCAAAGCCTGCTTAACACTCTCTTGCTTGCAAGCTCTCATACTCTCTCTGCCTCTCCCCTGCTTGTGTGCTCTCTCTCTCTCTCTCTACAATAAAAGGAAAATAATGTCTAAAAATGTACTTTTCAGGGCACCTAGGTGGCTCTGTCAGTTAAGCATCCAACTTCAGCTCAGGTCATGATCTCACAGTCCCTAAGTTTGAGCCCCACGTTGGACTCTGTGTTTACAGCTCAAAGCCTGGAGCCTGCTTCAGATTCTGTGTCTCCCTCTCTTTCTCTGCTCCACTATCTCTCTGAAAAATAAATAAACCTTAAAATAATTAAAAATATTTTTTTATTTTTTTATTATGGAGACTATATATACATATATATTTTTTTTCATTTGGAGTTGGAGACCTTCATAAAAATAAGATACAGAAAAAAATCCATCACCTATATATTTGAAAAGTTCATTTTGGTAAGTTAGAAATAAACCCAAAAGTTCAACAATTATTTTGAAAACAAAATGTTTTGTTTTATCTTCATCCAACTATTTCTCTTGACTTCTGACATCAAATGCTCCAAAAAATATATACAAACCTTCAAAAGTAGAAATTTTGAAACAGGAAAATATCAAAAAGAGTAATTTTTCCTTCGTCTTGTTTTATAACATCAGTGCATCTACATGGTTAATTTTCAGTTTTCTAACTATCTAACTTAATGTTTGCATTTGTTTAATATATCTGACAGAAGTCTTAAGTTTTGGTATTTAAAAACAATTGTAGAGCAGTTTTAATAATCATGTTTTTACTAAAAGTTAAGTGTTTTATTTCAATATGGATGAGGTTTTTAACAAGGAGAAGGTATCAATGAGCTTAAGACAAAAAATATATATAAGAGTTTCAGTTAAAAGTCAAAATAAGTCTGGTAGGATTCACTGCTTTGTGTATACACTAAAATTTCTAATAGAGACTGAAAAGAATAGGAAGGGGTTATGCAGGCCTTCAGAAACTGATTTTTAAATTTCATTTATATAAGATGTATAACCATAATGCTTGTAGAATAAATCCATGAATAATTGACTTAAAGTGTTGAAACTGTTGTGTTGGTACAAAGTTACCCTAAATCTGCACAACACACATCTAATACCACTAGAAATTCCAGTCTTCTCAGGCAACTTGCCCTAACCTCTGGGTATAATATATCTCCTGAGATTTACTTTAATATGCCTCATGATTACCAATGGCCTAAGATCTGTATCTCTATGCTTGTTCCTTAATAATAAACACTCCCTCAAAGGTGTAGTGTTAATGTATTCTCTCCAAGTGCAGACTCCTTAGGCCACATCTTTCAAATGCTAAGAGGTGATATGGGATAGCAGACTCCTTACTAAACCAATTGATACATCTGAATACATAAAAATTCTTTGAAATAGGTGCTCTATATGTTTCCCCAATCTTGTGGAAAGATCCTTGTCTCTGTTTTATGACAAACACTTGAAATAAAAGCTGCTAATTTACTATTTATGATAAAGTATAAGTCAGTCTCATTGGCATGGGAGTTTTCTTAAATCATAATATACATAAGAATTGGATAATTGAAGAGGTACATTTTTTAGATGTTTATTGAAAATATCTACCTATCAGGAAATCCCGTAAACTTTTTTTCTTAAGAAATGATCATAATTGCCATGTTGACATTCTACAATATAAGCAGTGGCTATTGATTTGATATTTGAAATTCAAACCTGTAAGTAATGGCTAGCCTAGATCAGAGTCTCACAGGGTTAGCAAATCCTTTTTTCATGAGGCAGCCTAGTAAAAGATAGTCTTACTGCATATGTTGAGTTTTACTTAAAGAAGTAAAGAACCAAACAAACACCTTGTCAAGATTCCTTCCTGTTCGTGGTTTAAGATAAAATTGATGAATACAAAATTAAGAAGCATGGTCATCAACATTAGACTTTCCATTATGAAGGTAGTAAAGTTGTAAGTTATAGCTTTCCTAAGTTATAACACGAATTATTACAGTTATGAATTATAACATGAATATATAAATTCATAAATTATATAATAATGTAATATTTAGAAATTTACTAATTTACTGATAGTTAGCCAAAATAAATAAGAAAATAAGTTATTTCTTGCTTCAATGAATTTTTGATCAGATAAAATAAAGCACCTATATTAAAGTGTTATAGATGTACAAGAATCACCTGTACCTAGAGCAACCATAATTGTAACAAATATACTAGATAGTTCAAGCAGGATATTAAATGGAGTTTCTTGTATGGAGCCTTATACAAATATCATAATTTTCTTTATTCAAAAGTCAAACTAATTTTTCTCTCTTTACTAGATTGTATCCACATCTGTTACTTGAATTCATGCATTTAGTAATTCATTCAGTAAATTTAACACCACATGCAGTAAACAACAAAAACTTGTGAATCACACAGTCTCTTTACATCCACATATTAGTTGAACTCTCGAATGTTAAGGCTAGTGAATGTATTTTCACATGGGGTGAGTATTGCCAATACCTTCAATCTGGTGTGATTCCTGACCCAAAGAACTGCCCACCTGTCCCTGGAATATATGTCTCCATTATGCTTTCTTTCACTCTGACTTAAATTATTATCTCCAGAAATACTAACTCTGGGAAACCACTTCCACACACACCATTCAACAAGAAATTCCAGAGGAAAGAACACAAGATTTTCAGAGTAAACTAGAAAGAAACATACACAATCTATGGATTATTAGTTTGGTTAGGAGGTTGTAACCAGAACCCTGCCCATCCTTAATGTCTTTGTTCAAGGCTTTTCTGTAAGAATTCCTGTGTAAATAGAATTTTTATAACAACCAAGGGTTATCGACAGAACTCATGCCAAGACCTGTCCTAAGAGAGATAGGAATGTGAAATTGGAAAACCAAAATTATTAAGAATCAAGTTCTATCTCCCCCTTGTCCATCTCTTTCTTCTTGGCTTCTCATGGCATCTCTGATCCATCCTTTTCACTTGTCAATGCACTTGAAAGATGGTCAGTTTGCAGCCAAACTCGGCACACTTAAAAAAGTTCAGAAAAACAGCCAAGTCCAACTGGTCAGTATGTAAGCTCATGTGATACGAACATGACAAGGGCCATCAGTGTGGGAAGTGGGAGGAGACAGTACCACTTTGAGAGAAGGGATCATCATGGGCTAAGCACACATTAAAAACAATGTCTACTATAACTGCCAATATTACATCTCATTTTTTAAGGTCTTTTTCACATTTATACAAACATTTAAGGATTTATTTTTCTCTTTTTAAATTCTAATTAGAAAACAAAAGCCTGTTAATGCTGCAATAATTAACTGTTTTTCTAGTATTTAATCCAGGGACCATGTCAGCTCAAGTAATTCACAAAATATTAACGCAACAAAAATATTGTCCAAGGGTCTTAAAGTACCACAAAGTCTAATGAAAAGTATTAATAAATTTATTCATAAACATGAATAAAATGTCAAATAAAAATAAAAGAAACAATGTATATTGATGTAATATTTAAGGTTTATATCATTAAGCTGAAAAGAAAACATTGGTTCAATAGAAAAAAAAGGAAAGTGATATGTACGGATGACTTATGCAAAGGAAATACAATTAATAAACAAATATGAAAATGTTTCATTCACCACAAGTTATCAAACTATTTTAATGGATAAAGGTCAATGTACTGCCCATTTCTTAGGCACTGTGCTCACAGAAATTGTATCCAAAATGAGCCATGGGGACTTACTATTATATAAGAAAATAAAGAATTTTAAAATACAAGTCTCTTAAATGCTATTTATATTTTGCTTTAGCCTTACATTATACGTCCCCCAAGTCAAGATGACAAATTTTAGTTCTACTCTCTGTTAATTCCCCTAAATACGTACTGTCATTATATTTCCTAGCCTTGATAACGATAAAATGGCTTTGGCTTCATGTTCATTTTGCAAAAATGAGAAAAAATTATTGAAATGTTAGATTATCACTGACTGCAAAAGTAATTGAGCTCTTGGCCATGTTCTGTCTCAATGTGCACTTAGGATTTTTTTGATGGGTCATGGAAAAAGAAAGTAAATGGACATCATATCCTGTGAGTTTTGGATGGGTACTACATATTATTTACATTAATTACATGTTATCTATGAAGCCTGTATTTGTGTATAGCCTATTTAAACCATATTTTCTTCTGTGCATATTTTTCATTTTTCTCTAATGGGTGCTCATTGAGAGATAACATAAAGGCTTGCTAAAATCGTAAATATGATCATTTCAGATTCAGACAAAAAGTGTTTACACTGAAAACTCACTATGAGGATGACATTAGACCAGTTGCTAGAAATAAAAGATGATAATGACACTGCCTATGAGGATGTTAAAAGGTAGTAAGGGGAAGACAGACAAGTAACAGTAAAACATAGTGAGGAGTAAACAAGAAGATTAAAATACAGCAGAGAAAAAAGCTGAAAGCAGCAGCTATGGGTCTATGGGTGAAGGACCCATTCAAAGAAATGGGAAAAAAATTAGTTAGGAGAGATGATACTTGAACTGATTCTTGCCAGGGACCTCACTTAGATGATAAAATGGTGATGTCTCATATTTTGCCTTCTTCTTTTAGATTATGATTTAGTGATTATTTTTTAATATACACATTTGAGATCTTGATTTTCATCTGCAAACATCAGCTAGCTTTAGAGAAAAATATTCTATTAGTACCAACCTAAACTCTGAAACCAAGTGCAGCATGTTAATCCTGGTTATATGATAAATAAATAAAATAAATGATCTAGTTTAATCAATACTGCCATTTAGAGAATAAAAATGTCATTTCTTAAAACTTTTAATACACGAACTAACTGCATTGGCCACAGTTACCCAGAGTTCAAGGATCGGTCAGCATTAAATACTAGCAGAATAATAAAATGAGTGATAAACTTTCCAAATGAAATTTCTTCTAAACATGAAGTCGGGGAAATACTGCATGAGTTGCAAAAAATCCTATGAAAAAATATTAAGTTTCCAAAATATCTGGAAGTATGCATTTCTTAGAAAAAGAAAAAAAAGAACTAAACTCAAGGCTTCTGGTTTACCAGTCATCAATATACTGATTAAAGCTGCAACCAACATTTAGCTCTGAAAGACTGAAAACTGATTTGTAAGATGTCATTTATGAGTTTCATAATGGGTGCCTTCAATGCCTTACTTACTCTGGTATTCAGATTTATGCCTTTTTCAGATTAACTACCTGGAATACAGCCTCCAAACTAATGTGTGAAAAACTGAAGCACATTCACTTCATAATTGTGTATATAATGAAGCAGATTATAAGTAGCCAAAATTCTGAAACCAGCAAAATTTAAGAAGAGAAAGAAACAGATAGACTACACACGATGTCTTTAAAAATAGAGTCCATTATTGATGGGAGCAAAATATAAGGGATTGCCATGGGCATCCTCATTTCAAATACCTGTTCAGTGAGTAATGTTTATGATGGAGAGGAAATGTCATCAATAATATATTCTACATGCTGTATCTGTGGGAACATGGAGATACATAATTCACTTTAGATAATTTCAACTGTATTAGTAAAATTCAAAAAATATTTTGTTTATGAAAGAGAATTATATTTATTTAGAAAATTCACTTCCATTTTAGAAAAATGTTTGTAGAAATTTATCCTCATTTTAAGTAATTTGTACTTTTGCTATGCTTTACCAATTCTTCTTTAAATATGAAGACAATTTCAAAATCTTATGATCAAGCTAACTGAATATATTCTGTAATCTCAAATCTTTTTTTCATCTGCATCACTGATATACTATAAAACTATTAGAAAAATGTTTCTATGAGATAAACTATAAGAGTTAATTAACAGTTCAAAACTCAATATAATCTGTTCATGATGACTTTCGTGAGCCTAGAATCCATGCATTTTCAAGACAACTCACTTTAGTATACTTTAACTAATAATTTGTACTTCTTGTCATGTAAAATGTAGTTTTCCACTTCTTTTCTTCTATAAAATAACTTATTAGTATTGTGGTGCCTGGGTGGCTCAGTTGGTTAAGTGTCTGACTTTGGCTCAGATCATGGTCTCACAGTTTGTGGGTTCAAGTCCCATGTCGGGCTCTGTGCTAACAACTCAGAGCCTGCTTTGGATTCTGTCTCCCTCTCTCTCTGCCCCTCCCCAGCTCTGTCTCTCTCTCACAGAAAAAAAAAAAATTAAAAAAACAAAATAGCCTATTAGTACCAACAGAAATAAAAATAAAGCATTTTATTTAATAAATGTTTCAGTAAAGAGCAGAATTGTTCAATCAAATAAACATCTGAAAAAAATACTGACCTTAACATCAAGCGTTCCTTATTAATTACAAAGTGTGTGTAACACTATATACATTTTGCTTTAGCATTACATTATATGTTTATTAATTTCATTCAAATAACTAATTTTTCACATTAACCAAGGATTTTACATTTCTTATGTTTTCTACAAACCACTAGGATTAAATTTTTTTCTAAAGAGAATGAAAAATGTACTGATATTTTGAAGTTTCAGAAGCATGACAAGAATATAAAATGATCCCAATTTATTTTTCCCCACTAATATTTCTATATGACCCAGTAACCATGATTTCAGTCCCCCCACCACCAAAAATATCCTCTTTATGACCCAGCAGTATATTACTTAATATATCAATGAGAACCTCCTATTCCTTTGGTCATATTTTTAAAATATACTCAGAACAAGCACTACATGAACCAAGATATTTACTCAAATGATTTGAAAACTTATAACCACATAAAACCACCATGTTTACAGCAGCTTTATTCATCACTATAAAAAACCCAAAAGAAGCACAATCCTAATCAATAGGTGAACAGATATACCAATTATGATGCCCGTATCACCGGAAATTATTCAAAAGTAAAAAGAAATGGTGTTATCAAGAAACAAAAAAACATCGATGAATTTTGGATAAATATTTCTATGTGAAAAGAAGAAGTCATTCTGAAAGTCCACATCCTGTATAATCCCAACTATATGACATTCTGCAAAAGGCAAAACTAAAGATGTAATGAATACTGTGGTGATTTCCACAGTTCAGAAGAGGGGTGAGAGTTGAATAGGTGAAGCACAGGGAATTATTTTTAGGTCAGTAAAACTGTCCTAAATGATACTATAATGGTGGATACATGATACAATGAAAAAGTCAAACTTAACATATGCAAATTAAAAAACAATATTAAGAATGCCAGAGAATTCTAGAATAGAATGCAGACTGTGACAAAAGGACCACTGTATTATCAATGTATGAGATAATCTCACTGAAGAAGATTGAAATAAAAATGGCTAACCTAAGTAACTTTGAAATGAATCTCTAAGACTAAAGGCAAAGGAAACTATACATAAACACTGTACTTGGTAAAGTTGTGTCCCATGATAATAGAGATTAATAATTATGATATTGTATTAGAATTAAACAATTAAGTAAATTGGTAGTAGATGATAGGATTCCAGTTTTTCATTATTTGAATGGGATATTATAGATAACCAAGAGGGAGAAGGCTGATCATCGTATGATAATGGATTAGAATTGGATACAACAGCAAAAACCATGTTTAACTCAATATAAGATGAATAGAAAAAGGCATTTTTAGATATGTGTATAGAGATCTTCCTTGATTTATGATAGGGTTGTATCCTGATGAATCTCTCAAAGTTGAAAATATTACAAGTCAAAATGCATGTAATACACCTAACCTACCAAACATCATAGTTTAGCCAACCTAACTTAAATGTGCTGAGAACACCTACACTTGCTAGAATACTTGTATTAGCTTACAGTTGGACAAAATAATCTAACACAAAGTCTACTTTTAATAAAGTTTTAAATATCAAATTTATTAAATACTATACTTAAAGTGAAGAAAACAATGCGTGTATTGGTACAGAATATCAGTTGTTTACCCCCATGAGGGCACAGCTGACTGAGAGCTATAGCTTGTTGGCTGTCCAGTATCATAAGAAAGTATGCCATACCATACAGATTAAAATTCAAAATTAAAGTTCTATTGAATATTTATTGTTTTCACATAATTCTAAAGTTGAAAAAGTCAGGGATGGTCTGAATACTTAAGGCATTATACACTCATGTTTCTTTGTGATCATACAGTTGGGAGTGCCTAGAAGCAAAGTTACCCCTGTAGGAAAGAATGTTTAGGACTCAGATCCTGGTTTCTAATGCCATTCTCCAGCAAATAAAACCAGAAATCCTTAGAGAAGTATGATTATAGGATTGAGATGGGAAGTACATAAGATGAGTCTAGAACATATTACAATGCCAGAAAAATAATTTACAAAAAAAATCATAATGATGTGGTTATGTTACAGAGAGGAATCAACTGAAAGATCTCGCAATGGCCAAGGCTGAAACAATTAGAAGGAAAAATGAGTATATTATATTATAATCCAAAGTAGAAAATAAATATATATCAGTCTATATTGATGAAGAACAAACAGAGAGACATTTACAGAGACAGACAGGGAGGGAGAAAGATGTATTCTAAACACCATATGCAGATACTCTACGCTGAAGAGGGTGAAGCTTGAGTCTTCATTCCTTCAATGTAGGTTGCATATACCATCTTCCTTCCAAAGAATAAAGTATGGAATGGGGCAGGGGACAACTTTACAGTAAAAAAAAAAAATCTTACAAAAACTACCTCAGTCAAATGCTTAAGATAAACACTAGAGTGGTGTCATATGGATAACAGGCAAACTTGATATGAGATGGTGAGAATGTCACGTTAATTCTCGTCTTCAACCCCATTAACACCAATCTGAGTAAAACATCAAACCAATCTCAACTAAAGAACATTCTACAAAACACTTGCTCAGTGCTCCTCAAAACTCTCAGTTATCAAAAACAAGGAAAGCCTGAGAAACTGTTCCAACCAAGAGAAACTAAGGAAGCATGTATAGTATTCTGGAAGAGGTTTTGAAATAGCAAAAACAAAAACAAAAAAAAAGGTAAAATATAAAAGGAAATCTGGAAAAAACAAAGATGTTAGTTAATAATAATATATACTGATACATGATTGATAAATTATGAAAAATTTACTATATTCATGAGTAAAATTATAAGGGAAACTCAGTTTGGGCATATGGGTTCTTTGTGTCGTATCTTTATTGCTTTTTTATTAATCTAAAACTAAAATTAAAACATTATTAAAATTAATTAAGAGCACACACAAATAACCACATAATGGTGTGGTGTTGAGTCTATGTCACTCAACATTCTATAGTAACTTATGACATTGCTATTATGTCATTTACTTATGATTTTGCTATTATGTCATTTAATGACATTAATCTAACACTAATTAAAATTCCAGACTCCTAAGGTGATTTTATTATCAACAATGAATAAAACAACTCATTCAACATAGATTTTTTTGTACAGCTTAACTAAATTATTGCAAACTACTCATCTGTATATTATTAATTAGAGAGAATTATGAGCTTTTGAATAAATACCAAATAGCTGATGAAGATGTAATATATCTAATTATATCCTCAGTTTCTCTATCACCTTGTATTTCAGTTGAAGTTTGTTTAATGGATAACATGTTTCAAATCAATATCTTACCATGAGGTGAATATTGAAGAATAATTGAAATGACTATTTTGTTAATACAGTAGACATATTTGAACTGTGTTAAAGAAGAAAATGATTCTGACACTTGTTAGTATTGGTAAATAAGTCTTATGCAAGCCTATTGTGATGGGTGTCAAAACTATTAAAATAAGTGAGAAAGAGCAGGCTCAATGACCAATATACAACAAGGAAAAGTAGGGATTTATAGCCAAGGAGTAGAGTATGGAGTTAACAGAGAGACAATGAGTAAGAGGGAGTATCAAGGATAGGAGATTCATGTTAAACCAACTTAAAACTTGCTGAAGGCAGGCCAGGATGATGAGATATCAAGAATGGGGGATCAGGAATTTGATCAGATATTCAGAGTGAAGGATTTTTTTAGGAGGTGGTAATATTAATAAGCTAAGGAACTTATATTCAAGGCTTATCTTGGGCATTCTTATTACAAATATATTGCCCCACCAGAATCTTAAAAGTGTTAGAGGCCTTAAAACGTATCAGTCATGTATACTGTGCAGATGCTCTCAACAACGCATTGCTCTCTCAAGACTTTGTCTTTGAAAACTGTTAGGAAATAGGACATCAGACCTCAGTTCTCAAGCACTGCCCTGATGTATGAAACATCCTTATCGGACTTCTGCTCCCTGAACGCTGGGAACAAGGGACTTGATGAAGTCCCAGGAGGACGTGCAGGACAGAGCCTTCCTGGTCATCAGCCAAGAGTAACAAGAAGCTACAAGATATACGCACACACAGTTGCAAACTGCTCCTGCTCTGCCCGCTCTGTGACTGTCTCTATTGTTCCAGTTAAACATTTACTGCTGACTAAACGTTTACCTTGCTCTTCAGGCTTGCAAGGAGGATATAAAATAAGATGCTGTCCCTAATAAAGTTTGCCATTAGCCCTCAGCTCTTGGTCCATCTCCATCTCTTTCGGGGATGTCTACGGTGCCCAGCCTTCCTGGGACTGTCCCTTTTCACCGTGCCCAGTCTTTCTGGGACCATTCATGCTTCCTTTAAGGAAGGAGCGTGGTCACATTCCCGGGGTTTGAAAACGTCCCTGTTTCCATTAGCTGCTGGCAGCCTCTGGAAACGTTGTTCGTCTTGATGTCATCTCTCCAGGAACCTCCCACAAAAGCAGTACACAGAGCAAACATCCAAGGACAGGGAAGGAGTAAGTCTCTGATTGCTTGGGTCCAGCTTGCATGTCAACTGGAAGTTACATCCCCTCAATTACTTCCTTCAAAAAGATATTTAAATAGATATAGAGAGAAACAATCCACCGGATCTGCCACAGTGCCAGTCCAGACAGAAGAAACAGCAATGACAAAGACAGGAAGCATACAACTACATACCAAGTTCAGTAAGAAAGAAGTTCTTGTGTAGCTTGGATATAAAGTGGATATTGGGCAATTGTGGGAAAATTCACAGTAGGGAGGGTCGATCAGATTATGAAAGCAACTGTGTGGTGTACTAAGGACTTTGGATTTTACCTAGGAGGCTAATAATTATCATTTTATCTAGTAGTTTCATAGTTCACACAATCTATATACCACCTTATAACTTTTGCCACCACTCTATACTATTATTTACTTGATTTGTGTGTGGGGGGGAGGGTAAAGAATTATCTTTAAACTGACTTAGCAAAACTTTTGCTACAAATGAACTGGCCAGGCCAAAGGCCCAAGGACAGGACAGATTAAAAAAGGATTCAGAAGAACCTGTCTTAAGTATATTCAATAAAAAAGGGTTTCTCAACTGTGACAACAATTTATATATTCATATCAACTTAGTTAATATATGAGCTACACTTGTTATTTATGAGACTTTCTCCCTCAGAATTTACACAAAATAGAATATGAATGAATGGATGAAAAATTAAAGGACAGATGATGATAGACAATAAAATATATAGATGATACATATATATATTTTGTAACTTTATATTTTGCAAGTGATATGCAGTATTTATTAACAAATTGAATCAAATACACTGAAATTCATTTTTATTTCACATTTAATACCGTAAATACCTATAAAATAACCCATATGATTCAGCACTATGAGCTAGATATAGAAAAAACTTAATTAGAAAATGATAAATGTCTGCCTAAAAAAATTCAAGACCTGGGCACATGGGTGGCTAAGCCGATTGAGCATCAGACTCTTGATCTCAGCTCATGTCATGACCTCACAGTTCATGAGTTCAAGCCCCAATTCTGGCTATGCGATGTCAATGTAGAATCCTGCTTGGGATTCTTTCTCTCCCTTTCTGCCCCCACCCCCCACTCTTCCTTTCTCTCTCCTCTCTCTCTCTCATAATAAATAAATTTAAAAAATTAAAGAATTGAAAATATCTAGAATATTTCACTTTATTTTAGAGAAAAGTCTCCTCATTGACCCTTTTGGAATGAGAATTTCTTTTACTTTGGTGATCCAAAATAATGAATGATGTATATTTATGGATGTATCAGTGAAGAATATAAAAATGACAAAAGGCAGACCCCCTAATTCCCCTGAGATCCAAGAAATGAATATGCCATTAGACTGTTGTATCGGATGTAAATACAGATCTGTTCTTAGTACCAATGCAGGAAATGTACATATCTTAATTAACTAAGTATTAAAAGTACATTTCATTTTAATATATTCAATCAGAGCTGATTATTAAATTCACTTAATTATGAGATTTATTCATCTTGAAGGAAGTTTAATATAAAGACTACACTCTAAGGAGAAAACATCCCATTAGAGGATTTATTTGGAGAGTAAGTAAAATGAATCCATATGATTAAAATCTAATTATAAGTATACCAAAACCTCTATTACTACTATTTACCCATATTAGCATAATCAAAAATTTTTAAGTAAAAAGCTTATTCTCTTTCTAAATTTTATTTTCAACACACCAGTGGAATTTAATTCAAGCACAACCAAATCTTGATTAATAATTGCAAAGTATCTCAAAATTTCCCAGAAGGGTCTAATATTTTTAAAGCTATAAGTTAATTATAATATTATACAGTATTAACTGTCAAATGTATCACTATATTTGAAAAACAGATTAGATTACTTTTACCTAAAGATATGAAGCATACCTCCAGTTAGGAAAACTTTTTAATGGTTTTTTAGAACACAAATTTCTAACATCCTACCCTCTCTAAAGTGTATATGGTTACGTCAGAAACCCCTTATGAAGGAAATCTTTTTTCATCTTTGTGATAACAAATAATGAAAATATTTTGACAAATTATCAATGTTAATGGCAGGGACATTTTTTAAATCATTATGTGTGTTTCATAAATAAAGTTTACAAAAATATAACTTTTACAAAGACTACAAATGAATGTATTTATGTAGGTGATAAATGAAATGTCTAGGAGATATAAACTGGGGAGAAGTCAAATATACAAAAAAATTACAAATGGTATCCACTGACTCTTGGCCAATTAAAAGGTCAAGAAAGCAAATTTCATGAGTTAGCCATTTTTTTCTATTGCTATTAGCTATTATTCAGTACTGCAAGGAAACTTTACAAACCATGTTTAATGAACACTGTATTAGGTTGATATAATTCAAACTATCTTTTAAGAAAAGGTTTAAAAAATATGGCTTAAAGTTCCTTTAAATTTTGTTACACCGCGGTAGATTTAGCAGAGTATTTAGTTGTAGTAAACTTAAATTTAATAAAAGAAGAATCAAGCAGCAAAGACAACAATGACATATAAACACCTCTACTCCTGCAAGAGGAAAAGATGAAGTCAGAATGAAAGATGAAGCCCTATGTGAGTTTCCTACTCTAAAAAAGTGCTGAACTGGAAATAAACTGTAATAATAAGGTCTATATGTTTTTCCAAGATTGCTTCTCAAGAATGTAACATTGAGGTTAGTGTGGTTGGGTCTTCCCTCGCTCCATTATAATAGGATCCATCAGTTTAAGTGATGGCCAAGGACACTGAAAGAGATGCATTTATGATCAAGAAACTTTAAAGCCACTATAGAGAGCCATGTAAAATGTCTATGTAAAATATAAAAGACAGTTAATATTTATTTCATGTATGTAATGTGCCCACAAACGGCTAATGTATATTTATCACCATATATTTATGAGACAATCATAAGAAATATTTTGTTATAAGCCCATTTTGTAGTTAAGGAAATTTATAAAACGTTATATTAAAGTTTCCAGTAAATAACAAAGGCAGAATCTGTTTGACTTCAAAGGCAATTTTCTGAGTATTTACAGGTTTTATTTCTATTTCAAGTTCACTGAGATATAATCACATACAATAAAATTCAGTCTTTATACAGTATGAGTTTTAATTTCATTTTCCTATTGTTCATGCCAGTATATAAAAATAGGCAATTTTGTCTATTGATCCTGTATTCTTCCAACTTGCTAAAATGACTTAATAGTTCTAAGAGTATTTTTATGGTTGCTTTCTCCTCCTTCTCCACCTCTTCCCCTCTCCCTCTTTTTTGACCCCATTTATGTAAACTATTAAATAGGTGAAAATAATGTAAGCATTGGGGTGTCCATTTGTTTTTATCCTTGGGGTAAACAGTGACCAGAAGGGTTATGATATTGCTCTTAATGTTTTGTTTCATCTGGGATCTCATAAATGTGTTCATTTTGTAATAACATCCATTAAACTTTATACCTATTTATCTCTCTATATATATCAATAAATAGTTTAAAAATAAAAAAAGATTGTAAAATGTATACTGCCCGTGTTGATAAAATTTTTCCTCCAAAATACCACCAAAAATTACTGGGCATACATACAGTTTCATAAACATTGACCTAGCATTCATAGTTTAACCTTTAAAGCTTCAAGTATATAAAGTGTTATGCTAACTACATTGGAATTAAAACAAATAATAAAATAAGATAATAAAATAAAATAAATCTGCAAGTAGGCTTCATAAACCAAAAAAAGTTAAACAAATTTAAAGACAGAATTTAAGAATAATAGCCATTCATTTCAAAAAGGTAATGTATCATAGTCAACTAGACATTAGATTTACTCTACCATTTCTCAAATTTCTAAGGTATTTTTCCATATATTTTCTGATCGAAAAAACAAACTAGGTTGGATGTCCAGTGAGTGGCACTGGACTTCTAGTTTTTGTACTATGTAATGTGAAATGTGGAGCACTCTCATCATGCAGATTAGTTTTTAATACAGTAAAATAATCAGAAATAAATTTCCAATAGATGTGAGACTTAGAAGTAGATGATATTTTTAACATGGGGTTAGAGTGAATATCAAGGGTACCATTTAATAGAAAAATAAATATTATGTAAAGAAAAACCATAACTTGAAATAGGTCATGATGTGGGGCAAGGAATGGAGTCTCCTTACTAATCTTGTGCAAGCTTTTATTTCATGGTGCTTCTTCAGCTCCAGTTGGCATCTTTCATTTCTGCATTCTTACCTATAACCATTTAGACTACCTTGTGTAATTCTGGAATCTCAGGAATATCCAAATTCCTGAGAATGTATCATATAATTATTTATGCTGGTATTATCTATATCAACATAACCTGATATAATAGTTAATACATGCCATGTTAAATTCAAGTATCGATTTGAGCTTATCTATTACTTGACAATTTAAGAAAAACTAATTTTAAACACCATTTTTATCACCTGTGCAAATACAAAAGCTTTCCAGAAACTCTTTTTCTGCCTCTTCTCCAGTGTTTGTTCATAGTGATGTCTTGATTCTATTCCATGGAAGCGTGTAAACATATAATGGATCTTTGCTGGTTTACAATAAAAGAACTGGGCTAAAAATCAGTTTTAAAATTTTAATGAAGAGTTGAAGAATCCTAGAAAGATATTAGCTCACTAAACACCCTTCTGCAATTTCACTGGTTACTGTTTCACATTCTAGTGCCAGGAAGACTTCTGTTATGCAAGTGTTTTGTGAGGGGAAATGCTTGTGAGGAAAAATGAGGAAGAAGCTGTCAGAAGTTTGTAGCAACATCGGACCACTGTTGGGAGCTATCTGAACTCACCGGTAGAGTGAAAATTCCTGGTGAGGATATGGCAAGTTTGCACGGTCTCTTGCTCCCAGACAGCTCCCAAAATCTACCCTCTTGAAACTTTCATTTCTGCTTGGGCACCAAACCTCAGAGTGCTTTGCTGATTAGTGTCAGGAGGAGCCTGTCCCCCTGCCCTGTCCCTGAGGCATGACTGCACCTGGTCAGGGAAAAGATGAGTAAACTAGATACACCCTAATGCGACTAAGGCAAGCAACATATAATTTTCCCCTAAGCAATTAACTGATAAGTGACTACTTTCTGGGCCTGGATGCTTTTGTAAAAGTTACTACTGCAATAAAATGTATCAATCATCTTTGGGACTGTGAGAGCAGGCATTATGTCTCCTGAGAATCCTGTTTTTCTCTTAGAGTTATAAACAGCCTAATGACCTGTCCTCATAAAAACTGACCTTTACTAAACAATGCTGTTTGCCTCATGGTTAAAGGTCGTTTCCTTAAGGCTAGACCTGAGGTTTTGTAAAATATACCTATGACAGCATGAGGGCCTGTAGCTAAGTTTTTTATGGCAATCATTACTAATAGAATTGTAACTTCTGCAGAACCCATGTCCTGCAAAATGTAAAAATTATCTATGAGAAGTCATTTACTGCTCTTTCTGGTCCTTGTACCTTTCACCATAAATAAATCTTGAGAACCAGACAGAGCAGAGATGCCTGCCAGAAGGGCAGGGGTGCCTGCCTGGTGACCAGAAAGAAACTCGAGGCTCTCTCACTCTCTCTCACCAACACCGTCCATTCTTCAGGGGAACCCTGGACCTGCTGGAGCTGGACTCTGGCAGACCACGGTGTAGTTCCGACCAATGTGAAGGGGAGGTAAGAGAGAAAGACTAAGTAGAAGAATCTTATATCACAGTGTAGTCTAAGGAAGTCAGGCAAGACTTGACCAGTAATTATCAAACCAAAAGTGCCCATGAGAGCAATCCTGCTTCTCCTAGAAACAGGACTGCCCTAGTTTTCCTATTGCACTCAGTCACTCACTTGTAGCAGGGCCCAAAGGAAACATGAAATAAGCTGAAATGCAGTGATGGATTTTAGAAGACAGCAGCAGCTCAGATCATCAGACATTGGTACTCCATGTATTAAAAAATCTGAAGGACACATTCTCCTGACTGCCAGAGCCTATCCCTGGTACCAAACAGGTTATCCACACACATGGGAAGGAATGATTTCATGGGCCTTGCATTCTAAGAAGAATATCAGAAGAGGGAGGTTACTGAGACTGACTATATCCTCTATCACTATGAAGTATTTCAGAACAGCAATTGATGTTTGTCCAATCTCTCCTCCACTATCCATTGAAAATGCCTCTCTTTTTGAGCAGACTTCAGTTAAACTTCTCTGAAAACTGTTCTTAACTAAGACTCACTTGGGTTTCTGTTTCCAGTCTTGTCAGGTCTAGCTTTAGCAAGAATCCTGCTAAGTCATTCTTGATCTCTATCACCCTTGATATCTGATCAAGTTCCTTATCTCTTACCTTTGATGTATAAGCCACACACTTGCTTTCAGTAAGAACCCTGCTGTTGCTTTAGCAAGAATCCCCCTACCCTTGATATCTTCTGTTAGTAAACTTCCATCTATTGATCCTCCTCACTCTCTTCAGCCCCAGCTGTCTTTGCTATATTTGAAGTTGAGATTAATCTCTCTCCCCTATTGCAACAGTCTTGAAGACAGTCTTCCTTACCATATTAACAAATGGCAGAATAATTTTTCCCCTCTCTTCCCCAGCTATCACCTGGGTAGGTCTTGGAGGTTTACTTGGTGGTTAAATAAAACCTTCACCCCAAGGGTATTTCATCACTCAGGTTGCAGTTGTTACATGTGCCCTTTCATAGCTACACTGGGGCAAGGGAATACCCAGAAGTACCTATAAAATCATGGAGTCTCACACATTATCTATGATCTTCATTTTGTAAAAAGAGCCTGACTTCTCTTACCAACTAGAGTCAATTGCCTTTGCTAGTACTGTGACCCCTCTTCTCACCTAAAAGTTTCTAGACTCAAGAACTCCAAAGGGCCCTGGTAGCATCCCATGGAACCACTGCATAGTTGCCTGGTAAATTTTAACTCCCTTGTGAGGATAAAAACTTTCAACCCTGCAGAAGCCAGAGCTAGGATGTAGTGTGAGAGATACAGGTCAAAAAATATTCCACGTTCTTTCTGGTAAACAACAACAACAAAACTTATAGTTTTTCAGACATTTGGCAGTTAGTTGGGTCCACGTAACTAATTCTGATCAATGAATGCACTGAATCTCCTCTAAGTCAAACCAGTGAAAGACCCACTAACTACACTGATGTTCCTAAGGTTCAGATACAAAGCATTGGAGTAAACTTCAGTATGGTCATCTCAGGGACTGTGAATCCCTCACTAAAATGCATCAAACTTTCTTCAGTGATGATTTTGTCTGTCTGGATGCTCTTTCTTTTCTTTCTAAGGAGCCTGGCTAGAGGTTTATCAATTTTATTTTTTCAAACAACCAACTCTTGGTTTCACTGATCTGCTAGACTGTTTTTTTGGATTTTATATTGTTTATTTCTGCCCTGATCTTTATTATTTCTTTTCCTCTGCTAGGTTTGGGGTCTCTTGCTGCTCCCCTTTTAGTTCCATTAGGTACTCTGTTAGATTTTGAATTTGCGCTTTTTCTAGTTTGTTGAAATAGGCCTGGATTGCAATATACTTTCCTCTTAGGACTGCCCCTACTGCATCCCAGAGATTTTGGATTGTTGTGTTTTCATTTTCATTTGTTTCCATATACTTTTTAATTTCTTCTCTAATTGCCTGATTATCATAATCATTCTTTAGTAGGGTGGTTTTTAACCTCCACATTTTTGGAGGTTTTCCAGACTTTTTCCTGTGGTTAATTTCCTTTCATAGCATTGTGATCTGAAAGTGTGCATGGTATGATCTCAATTCATTTATACTTATGGAGGGCTGCTTTATGCCCTAGTATGTAATCTATCTTGGAGAATGTGCCATGTGCACTCAAAAAGAAGGTGAATTTCCTATCTTCAGGATGCAGAGTTTTAAATATATCTATCAATTCCATCTGTCCCAATGTGTTGTTCAGGTCCATTGTTTCTTTAGTGATATTCTGTCTGGTTGATCTATCCATTGCTGTCAGTGGAGTATGAAAGTCCCCTGCAATTAGCACATTCTTAACAATAAGATTGTTTCTGTCTGTGATTGTTTTATGTATTTAGACGCTCCCGAATTTGGCACATAGATGTTTATAATTGTTAGCTCTTCCTGTTGGAGAGACCCTGTAATTATTATATAATGTCCTTCTTCATCTTTTGTTACTGCCTTTACTTTAACGTCCAGTTTGTCTGCTATAAGTATGGCTACTCCAGCTTTCTTTTGGCTTCCAGTCACATGATAGATATTTCTCCATCCCTTTAATTTCAACCTGAAGGTGTCTTCAGGTCTAAAATGAGTCTCTTGTAGACAGTAAATAGATGTTTTTTTGTTTTTTTATCCATTCTGCTACCCTGTGTCGTTTGGTTGGAGCATTCAGTCCATTTACATTCAGTGTTATTATTGAAAATGTGAGTTTAGATTCATTGTTTTCTCCATAGAATTCATGCTTATAGTGGTGTCTCTGGCACCTTGTATTCTTTGCAACTTTTCCCTCATAAAGTCCCTCTTAGGATTTCTTGGAAGGCTGGTTTGGTGGTCATGAAGTCTCTCAATTTTTGTTTATTTGGGAACACTTTTATCTCTCCTTCTATTTAAATGACAGGCTTGCTGGATAAAGGATTCTTGGCTGCATGTTTTTTCTGCTCATCACATTGAAGATTTCCTGCCATTCCTTCCTGGCCTGCCAAGTTTCATTAGATAGGTCTGCAACCACTCTGATAGGTTTCCCTTTGTACGTGAGGGCCCTTCTCTCCCTAGCTGCTTTCAGAATTCTCTCTTTATCTTTATATTTTGCCAGTTTCACTACGATATGTTGTGCCGAAGGTGGATTCAAATTATGTCTTAAGGGGGTTCTTTGTGCCTCTTGAACCTGAATGTTTATTTCTTTACCCAGATGTGGGAAATTCTCAGTTATAATATGGTCTAGTATCCCTTTAGGACCTCTCCCTCTTTCTTCCTCTTCAGGAATTCCTGTGATAAAGATGTTGTTCCATTTGATTGTATCACTCAGGTCTCGAATTCTCCTTTCCTGCTCCTGAATCAATTTCTCTCTCTCTCTCTCTCTCTCTCTCTCTCTCTCTCTCTCTCTCTGACTTTTTTGCTATAACTGTACCTTCTAATTCACCTATTCTTCTCTCTGCCTCTTCAATCCTTGAGGTGGCCACCTCCATTTTATCATTCACCTCATTTATAGCCTTTTTAACCTCATCACGCCTATTTTGAAAGTCCCTAGTTATTTTATCAGTAGCTTCTCTGATGCTTTTTGAAGCCCAGTGATTAATTTTATGACAATTGTTTTAATTTCTTGTTCAGTTATGTTGTTTAGATCTTTTTTGAGCAGTTCTGTGGCTGTGACTTCTTCCTGGAGTTTCTTCAGGGGAGAGTTCTTTCGTTTTGTCACTTTGGCTAGTTTTCTGTGTCTTGCCAGTTTTAAAAAGCTTGTTGTGCACTGTGCACCTGTGAGTATTGCTCTGTTAAAGGAGGCTTATTGACTGTCCAGGGCCTGTCATTTCAGTTTGCACTTATAGGTCTAACAGGAGAACAGGAGAAACCTAATGGAGGACCATGGGGAGGGGAAGGGGGAAAGAGAGTTGGGGAGAGAAAGGGATGCAAAACCTGAGAGACTATTGAATACTGAAAATGAACCGAGGGTTGATGGGAGAGGGGGAGGAGGAAAAGAGGTGGTGGTAATGGAGGAGGGCACTTGTGGGGAAGAGCACTGGGTGTTGTATGGAAACCAATTTGACAATAAACTAGTTAAAAAAGTAAAATAAAATAAAAACTTTCTTCAGTGAGAAAAGGAAAAAATTTTGATGTGTTAAAGCTCCTGATATTTGGCATTTATTACATTAGCCTGACATAATGGGATTAGTACATATCTAAAGATTTTTAAAACAGAATCTACTATTAATACTTTGCATAAGTTTATGAAAATGTGTATTTATATGCATATATATACACACACTTACATAAATATCAAACATGCCTTGAAACGTTATTTTCCTCAGAAAATTTTGCTTTTCATATCGAGTTGACATATGGTTGTTCATATTGTGTATATCAAATAGAAATAGTATTGCAATTTTGTGTATAGAGTGAAGATGCTGGTTCTCAAAACTGCAACTTAAATATCCAGAATGGGTGGATGGGTTGATACTTTCAACGTTTCAAGATCCATTCATGGGTTCCCATTTATAGTGTAACTTTATATAATTTTGTGAGATACAATCAGATTGCGCCTGCTTTCCTGCAAAAAACTGAACGGCCCTTGATTCATTTATCCACACCAGTCCAACCACATGAGGCTAAAACAAAGGTCATGTTCCATAAAGCTAGACTGTCCCTGCAGTGGTAGTCACTGTGGTTGTGGCATTTTCCCAGAGAAAATGGTCTACCCTAGTCAGGAACTCTAGACTATTCTCCTTCATCATTCAATTGAATAAGCTATTCAATAGAACATTTTATGCTCCAAATCAGTTTTGGGGAGATTACCATTTATGGTCTCATCTTTCACTTTCTTTACATAAATTGGATTTCAATCACAACCCTCTAATAGTTCCCCTATACTCAGTGACTGAAATAGTTTTTTTCTCTGATTTCTCTTCAAATTTTCCAGCTACTTTGAGGCATCACTGCCAACTATTGATCAATACTTTCTTTCTGATTATATCCCAGGTACCTTGCCACTTACCATTAACAGTTTTATTTGTCAAATGAACAATATGCATTTATTCCAACTACTAAAGTATAATCTATAAGTATTTAGATTATTGAAAGCAGATGGAGTTTTACTAGCAAAACTCTAATAAGTTTGATGGCAAACAGTTAAAACATCCAGGAGCTATCATATCTGAAAGCAATTATCTTATAGAGTATTTTGTTGTCTAATTCAGTAGAGTATACATGCTACCTAAATGATGCCAAAAAACATGCAAACTCCAGCCAGGAGAGAACACCAGTGTGACATACAAATGTGTCCCAAGATATAAACTAAGTAACATCAGGTTCTGCCATGATAACTATTTCAGGTTTAACTAACCACAAATAATAAATTAGCCAATAAGTTTTTCAAATATGTTCATGTGCATGGGATCAAATTGTGTGTGTGTGTGTGTGTGTGTGTGTGTGTGTGTGTTTATTTACCTGTCATTTTTCTTTGCCCTCAAAATGTGCATCAATAATTTTTGGAGAAAAGAATGCTGAGTAGGGTGACTGGGTGGCTCACTCAGTTAAGCTCAGGTCATGATCTTACAGTTCATGAGTTCAATCCCTGTGTGGAAGTCCAGTGCCACTCATCTGACATCCAATCTAGTTTCAGATTTGTTGATCAGGAAAAATATGGAAAAATATCTTAGAAATTTGAGAAATGGTAGTTTATTTATTTCTGAGAAAAAAAAAGAATGCTGAGTAATTTTGACCAAATATGATATATTATAATACTGAGTTTAGAAAGCACTGTAACAGTTTCAAGGGCAAAAAGTAAAGTCATTAAATCTTTGAAAACTCTGCAAGATAATTCCAATCCTAGTGTTTTCTTTGTTGTAGTCAAAAAGAAAATAGTCTTCATTATTAAGCATTCATCTATCGCTAGCAATGCTTACTTTTTCAATTAATAATTTTAAGTTAAGTATGTATTACAGAATAAAAAGCAGACTGATGTCACAGTAACTGACAAACTCTGCTTCCAGGCTTCTTTGTGTTATTATGCAAATCATGTACTTAATGCTAAAAACAGACTGTATAGTAATTGTAGAGATAAAATTTAATGCACAGGAAGTTATCTTGACCATTTTATATTCTGTTTCCTTCATTTTTTAAAACAGAGTTAATAGCAATTCTGCAATTAAGAGAGCACTACTAAATAATTCTCCCCTCGGAAAGAATTACATGGAAATAATTTCAAAAGATGAAATATACCATGCTTTAAAAAACTTACAAAGGAGCTTCTACAAGCTCTTTAAAACCTCTGACTTCCAAAGATTCAATCCTCTTTGTCCTATCACTCATGTTTCATATCACTGATTAAGTATTTAATTCCCTTTCAACACACAAAGTACTTTCATTTTAAAGAATTGTATTTTTCTCCCAGCAAGATGATTCTAGTTTATTTGTTATTTTACATGAACAGGATAATTCCTAACTCAATTTGAGTTTTTTAAATGACTAGAAACTTTGGCAATGGCTATAAACTACAGAAAACACAAACATTGCATATGACACAATACTTGACTTTGAGAAATTAATACTCTTGTTGAGGGCAATATGTATCCACATTAAGTAATAAAGATTTTTTAAAGCAAATCAAAGATGTATAAGTCAATGTAATCGGATTCCAAATATATTTTAAATAAAACAATCTCTATGAAAATTTAACAAGATGAGAAATACGCTGTTGGGAATTATAAAGGCAGGCTTCCTGGAGCATTTGGAACTGGAAATAATCCTTCCGTAACCAGTATATTACTTTTAAGTGAAGAAGAAGAAGAGAAAACATTTGATGTGTGAGAGGAAAGCAGAGATACACTTGAAGTTCTGCAGAGATAAGGGATGATTTATTTGCATTCATAAACCATCATGGCTAGAATGTTGCTGAATAGTGAAAGTGCAGTAGGATAGCTTCAAAGAAGAGTTGAGTATGACTGGAATGAAGAGTTTGATCGCATAGGAAATGAAAGATAATAGCAAGTTCTTAAATGTGAAAGTCACTCTTTTATAGCAATGCTTTTGGCATCACTTTATAGATTTCATTCCAAATAATTTCCTTGTAATTAAAATTGAACCTTAGCTTTTATTAATTTCTGGTTATGAGAAATACCCCTAAAAGGAAAATTAATTTATTCTTCAATTATCTATTTAGAAACATCTATTTCAAGCATACTTGAGTAAAATAAAAACATGAGGTTCTATGCCAATTAATCTAGTTTATAATCTTCTAAAGAAAGTTAAAAGTTCAAAAAATTATATAATGAAATACATTTTTATATAGTTGACAGAAAAAAGCATTAAAATGAATAAATGTGAATGTTCTGAGACTGGAAGAACAGATTCAAAGTAAATAAAATATATCCTCAGGACTTCTTAAAAGGAAGAGAATGGTTTCCTTCAGCAGAGTTGTTGTATAAACAATGCCTAGTCATACAATATTCTGAATTGCCTTTAGATGTTTGTACTTCTGGAACTAAAACATTTTTACTGAGAAATTATTTTAATGGAATGATTACTTTAAAATACTATACGGACTCTTTTGGGACTTTGTGTTTTTTACTTTTACAAAATTTTATTCACCTATTTTCTGTCATTTAAAACAAGTAACTTATGGAAAACAACTTGACAATAAAATATTATGGAAAAAAATTTAAAAAAAGAAATACAAATACAAAAAAATACGCTAGAGAAAATGGAAAATGTCACTAAGAAAATTATAAGGAAGGGAAAATAAATTTACAGTACTGTACTATATGTATCAAAAATAAATCTGCATAAAAAATAAAAAATAAAACAAGTAACTTATTATTCATTCGTCTTTTAAATGACAGCATATTAATAAAAAGTTTTTTATATTGACATAAGAAATACATTTTGAAACACTTTTAAATGGCTTGAAAAGACACATATCTACTGGACTGGTTCTCAAGGTATGGCCCTAAGACCAGCAATACCAACCTCACCTGAAAACTGCTGAATTAAACACTATGGGGATAGGACCCACCAATCTGTTTTCATAAGCCTTTAAGGTAATTCTGATGGAAAATAAAATTTGAGAACAATTTACATTAATGTGTTATATGCTATTTTAGTAAGATATTCATAATGTTGCATTTAATGACATTTTTGAAAAATTATAATGTTGTAATCTATTACTCCTTTTTCCATAGTTATTCATTTTATCTGCCATACAACCCTTTTATGAGAAATTTAAATTGTCATTGCACTGAGTTGTTCTAAAAGTTTATGAGTAACAATAATATACTAAAACACAGAAAACATGTAAGTTATAAAGAATAAATATACAGAATAATCTTACTTATGATAACATAATGAACCAATAAACAGAGAAATCAGTACTTTCCTAAGAACAGAAAAGTTGTTATAGTACATAAATTCTTCCCATCTTCATTAATTCTGATATAACATGATTGGCAATTGCATTCTATTCTTCTCCCACATCCTCAACTAGGGATAACCCCCAAAATTTGGACTGGTAGGCTTATAGAAGGGTGGGAGAAAGTAGGTAGGTAAGGATAAGTTCTCTGCCTTCAGTGTTTTCTGTGCCCAAATTCCAGTATTGGGCCAAAGAATTGGATGCCAATTCATGGGGTTACTGCTGAAATTGCTGCTGGGCTCCTGGAAGTCCCTGGAAGTCACTGGAATCAGAACAATTACTATGCAGAAAAAAATAAAAAGCTGCCTCTGGCCTCCAGACTATCTATGCCCATAGACAGCCAGAACTTGAATGGATATAATCTAACCAGCCACACCTTTGGAAATTCGAGGGGATAGTTGGAGAGCCTCACTCAGTCTTTTCATTAGCCTTTCAATAACTGCATCTCCATATTTTACATAATGAAGTTTTGTGGATTCTACTTATTACATTATGCTGGAGTTTCACTCTAGGTGATAATATATTAATCATCCCCTTTTGTTTTCTGTTTCTCTGGTGCTTTCACATGTTGGAGACTTACTGCTCTAGAGAGTCTGCCCAACCCTAAATTAATTCCTAGAAATAGTAGAAGACTCACCATTGAGCATGGTTTTTACATGCAAAATAACCAATCCAGAGACTTTATTCATGCCTCCTTCCTAGGGTTCTTATACTCTAAACCACTATTCTGATCTACTCACCCCAGGGCCAAGTACCAGAAAACTAGAGATAATCTCTATACTAGAAGCCCACTGAAATTATTTAAACTAGCCATACCTAACCCTGCTTATCTTGCCTTGCCTTGCTTTCCCCAGAGAAACCACAATAACAGTTCTTGCTGACATTTCCCCCTCATTCCCTGGGCCTCCTTACTGACATGGGTGCCTTTTCCTGTGGTCTCCTGTATGCCCTGGAATATATACCTTCTCCTCTTGGGAACTGTGAGTAACAAGCTATATTTTCAAAGGCAGTGGTCTTATTTTCTGTTGGCCTCATCATAGGTGAATAATAATAAAATCTACATTTTATTTTTTTTAAATTTTTAATCGCTTATTGTCAAATTGGTTTCCATACAACACCCAGTGCTCTTCCCCACAACTGCCCTCCTCCATCACCACCGCCTTTTTTCCCCTCCTCACCCTTCCCCTTCAACCCTCAGTTCATTTTCAGCATTCAATAGTCTCTTAGGTTTTGCATCCCTTTCTCTCCCCAACTCTCTTTCCCTCTTCCCCTCCCCCTGGTTCTCCATTAGGCTTCTCCTGTTCTCTGTTAGACCTATGAGTGCAAACATATGGTTTCCTTCCTTCTCTGCCTGACTTATGTCGCTTAGCATGACACCCTCAAAGTCCATCCACTTTGCTACAAATGGCCAGATTTCATTCTTTCTCATTGCCATGTAATACTCCATTGTATATATATACCACATCTTCTTGATCCACTCATCAGGTGATGGACATTTAGGCTCTTTCCATGTTTTGGCTATTGTTGACAGTGCTGCTATGAACACTGGGGTACATGTGCCCCTATGTATCAGCACTTCTCTATACCTTGGGTAAATCCCTAGCAGTGGATAAAATCTACATTTTAAAACAAATAAAGTGTGACAAGATATTTAACCAGTACCTCTCCAACTTCAATGTGCAAAAGAATCACATGTATATCTTGTTAAAATACAAAATATGAGTCAATAGATTTGAAGTATGGAGTTGCATTTCCAACAAAGTGATTGCCAAAGTTTCTATTGAATGGACCACACCCTCTATAGCAAAATACTAAACAAGATACACCTAGTTTTAATATTGTTTTAAGTGATTTTTGTGCTATTTTACCTCTTCACAAATGGTTTCCTTCCTTATACAATGATTTTGTTTTTCAAAAAGCCTACCTAAAAGTTGTCCTATGATAACATGAGGTAATATGGATAAAAGAACATACATTAAGCTATAAATATACATAAAGCTATGAAAAGTATAAATGGCCATATAAATTATTCAGAATATAAACTCCTTGCATTTTACCCTTAAATACTACGGAAATAGCAATTTACATTTAAAATGCTTGTTACAACTTTTTAAAATACCTGTTTATTAAAGTAAATATCCAAATATAATTTCCCTTTGACATTGTTAATATTATTTGTTATTTTCAAATGAAGCCAAAAGTAATAAAATTAAAACTCTCTAAACATATAGCATTGGTAGCCCTCAAATTCAAAAAAATTGTCTTGAAAATTAAATGTGTATTTGAGGTTTTGTTTCCTAAAGCACAACGTGATTCAATGTATAACTACAGTTAAACTCTTAAACAATGCAATGGTTAGGAGCACAAAATCCCATACAATCAAAAATCCACATATAACCTACTGTTGACTAAAAACCTTACCAATACCATAAGGTCAGTTAACACATTTTTGTATGCTATATGTATTATATACTGTATTCCTACAAAAAGATTTAAAAAACAAATTTCTAAAACATTTAAATTTGACAAATGTTTTAGTAAGTTCAGAAGCACAAAGAAACTTTAAAATATTTTGCTCACTATGGGGTTGTTTTTCCAAAATGTCTAAAGTTCTGCATAATGAAATCATTTAAATCTTTATGTTGTAGGTAACAAGTATTTCAGAATTACCCCATACTAACTATAATAATTTAATTTTTCTGACTTGTTATGTAATGAATTATAATAGTAGCAGTAACATACTGCACTTCAAAACAATGAGAGCATATTTATGACAGAGAAAACTGTTTAATTAGTCTCCCTTTTCAAGATTAATTACCTGTCAATTAGTTAAATCATCCTTCTGAAAACACATTTCTTGTGGTAGTCACTTAAATTATAAGTATTATAAATTAAGTATACTAGGTACTATAAATCTTGAGAAAGTTCAATGTCATATTCACTATGTTGAAAAGAAAAAAACAGTCTGCATTTCAGTAAAAGTACTCTAACCTGTATTCAAGAGAAAATATTTTGTAAAGGGTTTGGAGTCACCACTTTGATTAAGTTGTACATTAAATTTAGTTCTTAATTAAAAGGTGAAATATTTCCTCTATAGCATAAGGCCATTCTTCACTTAATATTGCTTAAAATATTGCTGTTTTTAGTTTTGAGAACTTTTTCCCTTTTCATATAAGAGACAAAAAAGAGTATAGTGAATTTGAACCATCCAACTACCAAATATTAATGTTGTAACTCAAAGTAAAGATGCAAGCTATTTTTAGATCTTCCATTTCAGTACTGTTTAAAGTGATTATTAATGTTCAGTCTGTGGGGACTTCTTGTGGTAAAACTCATTCATACTATCACAAAAATAAATTTGCCTCTAGAAAATGTAAAACATAATTCAAAAAATACTATTAGCATTACTAAAGCTTAAATAAGATATCTTCCAATAATTCATTGTACATCAAGCCAGCTAAATCTAATGGTAATTAGGTTTCTACTGCATAAACTATTTACCCATTATGTTCTGTTCTTTTAAATGTTTGGGAAAAGGTCTTAAAATGATACAGTATGAAAACAAAGATCCCAAAGCCAGATAAGGACACTACAAGAAAACTACAAGCCAATATTCCAGATGAATACAAATGCAGAAAGTCTTAACAAAATACTAACAAACCAAATTCATTACTACATTAAAAAGGGGGAAGCCTGCGTGGCTCAGTTGGTTAAGCATCTGACTTTGGTCCAAGTCATGATCTTGTAGCTCCTGAGTTTGAGCCCCACACATGCTATGTGCTAACGGCTCAGAGTCTGGAGCCTATTTCAGATTCTGCCTCTCACTCTCTCTCTCTGCCCCTCCTCCACTCACATTCTCTTTCTCTCAAAAATAAATAAATTTTTTTTCTTAAAAAAAAAAAAAAAGGATGATATATACCACACTCAACTGGGTTTTATCCATGGAAATGCAAGTATGGTTCAATACACTCAAATTAATAAATGTGATATACCACATTAATAGGGTGAAAGATAAAAATCATAGGATACTTTCAATAGATGAGAAAGAAAAAAATTTGGCCAATTTCAATAACCATTTATGATAAAACTGTTAACACAGGAGAATAGAAAAAACGTACTTCAACATAATAAAGGCCATATATGACAGGCCCACATCTAACATCAAAATCAATAGTGAAGTATCAAATCTTTACTTCTAAGATCAAGAACAAGTGCCCATGGTCACTACTCCATTCTAATACTATAAGTCATAGTCTAAGCAATTAGGTAAGAAAAAAATTTTTTACAGGCAGCTAAATAAGAAAGGAAAAAAATAACACTAACTTAATCTGCAAGTGGAATGATCTTATATATAAAAACCATAAAGACCCCACCAAAATACTCTTAGAAACCACCAACAAATTTAATAAAGTTTCAGAATACAAAATCTACATTAAAAAATCAGAAGAAGCCAAGGCCTACAAAATCCTCTAAGAAAGCTGGCCTTGTAGTTGGCCAATAATGTCCTTGTTTTAAAGGTGGTGAGAAAGGTCATTTGCAGATAAGACAAGGATATAGCAAATTTTGGTGGCCTCCCAAAGAACATAATTACCCATCTTTATAAGTACTGCTCTTAAAATCTAGTAAAAGCAGTTTCTTTGAGTTTCCTACTAACTTGAATGAACAGCTAAATAATAAAGGTTTTTAAAAATTCCATGCAAGATTCCTGGAGAATACTTCTAGACAGAAGTTCAAGCCTTGAAATTTATCAATTGGGATGCCTGGGTGACTGAGTGGGTTAAGCATCCAACTTTGTCTCAGGTCATGATCTCATGGTTTGTGAGTTCAAGTCCTGTATTGGGCTCTATGCTAACAGTTCGGAGCCTAGATCCTACTCCAGGTTCTATATCTCCCTTTCTCTCTCTCTGCCCCTCCTCTGTTCGTGTTCTCTCTCTCAAAAATAAACAAACATTAAGAAAAGGTTATAGAAATTGATTAGTTGTTTATGGTTTATCCTTGTAAAACAAACTCAAGAAATGCTATACAGATAACTAAGAATAGTACTGCATTTATGAAGTAATCAGGAAGAACCTAATAATGGCTTTTTTATAATAAAAATCATCTTTGGAAATAATTTATGAAAACAAGGAGAGATACTAGCAGGAAAATTTATCAAAGACTTTGTGAAACACAGAAGAAATTGCTGGATTTTTTTTCAGTATAGTTCTCAAATTCCAAAAGATGCTCTTAGGTATTATCAGAATGCACAAAATGTGCACTATGATTACTCCTGTGTTGAGTAGGTTAATTTACATCTTTGTGAATTTCTTTGTAATTCCAAATTCTAACTGTTCATTGCTGGCTTATAAGAAAACAATTGATGCCTGTATATTAACCTTGTATCTTGCAACCTTGCTCTACTTGCTTAATACTTTGGAGAGTTCCCTTTAGATTATGGATTTTCTCATAGACAATCATGTTTCCTGTAAACACAATTTAATTTCTTTTCAATATGTATACTTTTAAAAACAGTTTCATTTTGTTATTGATTATTTATTGTAGTCTTAGAGCACACTTTGTATGATTTATATTATTCTCATTTGTTAAGGTGAGCTTTCTGGCTTAGAATGTGCCTTATCTTCATAACTATTCATGTGAGGTTCAAGAGATTATGTATGCTTCAGTTGTTGGAGGAAGTATTCTATAAATACAAATTGGATCAAGCTGACTGATAGTGAGTTCAGTTCCACTACAGCCTTACTAAGTTTTCTACCTGTTGGATCTGTCAATTACTGACAGAAAAATGTCGAAGTCTCCTATAACGGTGATTCAACCCTTTTTTTTTCTCAGTTCTACCCATTTTTATATATTATTTGTCTTCTGTAATTTCTACCTTCAATATTTTACAGTTTTCAGCATACAAGACTTTCAGTTTCTCAGATGAAGTTATTCCAAATCATTCTATTATTTTAAAGATGTTGTAAATGGTATTGTTTCTTAATATCTTTTTTGGATAACTTATTAGTGTATAAAATGCAACTGTTTTTTATATCCTGATTTTGTGTGTGTGTGTGTGTGTTTTAATTTGGTAAAGGTTTTTTAAATTCAAAAAGAGAAAAGATCCATACTAGAAAAGATTAAATTTATCTGCTCTGAAGAACTATATTAACTAAAATGGAAGATTTAAAAAAAAGCAAATCCCAAATAATGATAGAAATAGATGTATCCTCTGTAAAAATCTGGACTAACTGGTTGAGTCATTCATATTCATTCAGTATTCAGAGCGTGAGGTAGAAAGTAGAGTATAAAATTTTTCACCCCCAAGATTTTGTCATTTTTATCTTACTGACTCAATGAATTTGTCGGTTAATTTTAACAGTTTTATTTTTATTATTATTAGAGTCTTTAGGGTTTTCTATATGTAATATCATGTCATCTGGACACAGACAATGTTACCTCTTCCTTTCCAACTTTGATGACTTTTATTTCTTTTTCCTACATAATTGCTCTGGCTAAGATTCTGTACTACCACATTAAATAGAAGTAGTAAGACTGGGCTCCTCTGTCTTCTTCCTGACTGACCTTAGAGACAAAGTTCTCAAGTTTCCACCATTGACAAGGTTTGCTGAGTTTTTTGTTTGTTTGTTTTTTTCATGCAAGAGTGTTAAATTTTGTTAAAGTTTTTTTTTCTGCAGCTATTGAGATAATAAAAATATTTGTATATTTCATTCCTTCATGTGCTGTATCACATGTGTTGACCTGTGGATGTTGAACATTCTTGCACCCCAGGGATCAATCTGGCTCAATCATGGTTTATAATATTTTTAATGCAAAGTTGAATTCACTTTGTTAATATTTTACTAAGGATTTTGAATCTATGTCATCAGAAATATTGGAACATAACTTTCTTTCCTTATAATGTTCAAGCCTAGATTTGGTATCAAGGTAATGCTGGCCTGGAAGAAATGAGTTTGGCAGAAAAATCTCAGTACTACTGGTAATAATTTTCTTAAATATTTGGTGGACTTGACCTGTGAAACCATGTGATCCTAAACTTTTATTTGGTAAGAGATTTTTGAGTAATAATTTAATCTTTTTACTTATTATTGGTCTGTTTAGATTTCCTATTTATTTATATTTCAATCTTGTAGGGTTGTATGTGTCTAAGAATTTACCCAATTCTGGGTTATTCAATTTGTTGGTGTAATTGTTTACCCTTATAGTTTTGTATTTTATGTTGTTAGTTGTAATGTCTTTTCACATTTTTTATTTTATTATCTGATTTCTCTTATTTTTTTTCTAGATTAAGATTAGTGAATTTTGTCCATTGTTTTCAAAATCTTAACTCAATTTCCTTGATCTTTTCTATTGTTATTTTAGTCCTTATGCCATTTATTTCTGGTTCCTTCCTTCTGCTAAGCTTCGACTTAATTTGCTTTTATTTTCCAGTTCTTGAGGTGTATAGTTAGGTTGAGAACTTTTTTTTTGAATGAAGGTGTTTATTGACATATATTGCTCTCTTCAAACTGTTTTTTCTACATCCCATGTAGTTTTTTCATTTTATGTTTCCATTTTCATTTGCCTCAACATATTATTTCTTTATATTCCTTTTAATTTCCTCTTTGACCCACTGGTTATTTAGGTGTGTGTTGTTTAATATCTTCATATTTGAGAAACTACCAATATTTCTCCTGTTATTGATTTCTACTTTATACCATTATGATCAGAAAAGACACTTAATATGATTTCAATCTTCCTAAATTTATTAAGATTCATATGGTCATAAGGTCACATAAGGACGTACCACATGTTCTACCCTGGAGGATATTCTGTAAGCACTTAAGAATGTATGTTCTGCTCCTGTTGGATAGAATGTTCTGTAGGTTTATTAGGTCCATGTGGTCTAAAGTATAGCTCAAGTCAATATTTTCTGATTAATTTTCTGTCTGGATAACTATCCATTGTTGAAATAGGAGTACTGAAGTCCCATAATCTTATTTTGTATCACAATTTCTTTTGTAGGCAGCATTAAGTTAGATCATTAAAAAAAAATTCCAGCCACTCTAAGCCTTTTGATTGGATAATTTAATTCACCTATATTAAATCATTATTTTTTTTTTGAGAGAGAGAGAGAGAGAGAGAGAAAACAATCAAGAGAGGGGCAGAGGGAAAAGGGGAGAGAGAATTCCAAGCAGGCTCCACACACAGTACAGTCTGACACAGGGCTCAGTCCTATGACCTCGAGATCATGACTTGATTTGAAATCTAGAGTTGGATGTTCAACCAACTAAGCACCCAGGCACCCCTAAAGCAATTGTTTTTAAATAAAACAAAGTAACTATTAATAGGTAAAGAGTTAATATTGTCATTTTGTTAACTGATTTTTGTCTGTTTTATAATTTCTTTCTTCCTCTCTTTCTTTTGGGATTTTATGATTGTCTACAGTGATATGCTATATACTTTATCTTTTATGTATCAACTATACATTTTTGCTTTGTTGTTACTATAAGGCTTACATAAAACACCTTATGACTCTATTTTATAATGGTAACAGCTTAACTTCACTTATATAGGAAAACCCCCCACTTCTCCCTCTTACATTTTATGATTTTGTGTCACAATTTATATGTTTTGTATGTGTATCCATTTAGAAATTATTGTAGCTATAGATTTTTAGTACTTTTGTCTTTTCATTTTTATACTAGAGTTAAAAGTGGTTTACCCAAAGTATTCTGAATTTGACCATCACTTATATTTACCAGTGAGTTTTATACTGTCATATTTTTTCATGTTACTAATTAGCATCCTTTTGTGTTTTGAAACACCCCATTTTGTATTCCTTGTAGAATAGGTCTAGTGGTGATAAAACTGTGTCAGCTTTTATCTCTCCTTCCTTTCTGAAATACAACTTTGCTGGGTAATACATTTGTTTTTCTTTCAGTACCTTGAATATATCAACCAATGTTCTCCTGGTCTGCATCTCATTTGCTGAGAAGTCTGTTAACAATTTTATATGGGTTGCCTTGTATGTGATATGCCTTTTTTCTCTTGCTGCTTCAAAACTCTGTCTTTGATTTTTGACTTTGATCATAATATGTCTTGATAAAGTCTTCTTTGGGCTCAACTTGAAGACTTAATAAAGTATTTACATTTCTAGATCTCTCCCAGATAAGGAAAACATTCAGCAATTATTTCTTTAAATAAGTTTTCTGCTCTTTTCTCTCACTCTTTTGCTTTGGATTTTCCCACAATGCAAATGTTAGCTCCCTTTCTGGTGTCCTAGAAATTCCACAAGTTTTCTTCATTTTTGTTCTTTTTGTTCCGTGTCTTCTCTAAATAATTTCTCTTCAAGTTCACAGATACTTTCTTCTACTTGAACAAGTTTGTTGTTAAAGTTCGTTATTGCATTTATAAGTCACTATACTCTTCAGCCACAAAATTCCTGTTTGGTTCCTTTTTATAACTTCTACTAAACTTCTTATTCTGTTCATGTATTGTTTTCCTGATTGCTTTATCTGTTTTCTCTTGTAGCTCTCTGAGCTTCCTTAAAATTTTCTGTCAGGTCATTGGTAGGTCTCCACTTCTTTGAATTGGTTATTGGTTATTTGGTTGTGTCATGTTGCCTCATTTTTCACGTACTTTGAACCTTCGTGTTGTACTGTTCACATTTGAAAAAGGAATGAGTCTCCTCCAGGATTTACTGACTGGATTCAGGAGAAAAACTTCATCAAACATCCCAGACCTTTTCATTTTTTTCTTTTTTTTAAATGTTTATTTTTGAGAAAAAGAGAAAGAGAGAGAGAGAGAAAGCATGAGCATAAGCTAGGGAGGGGCAGAGAGAGAGAGAGGGGGAGACACAGAATCCAAAGCAGGCTCTAGGCTCTGAACTTTCAGTACAGAGCCCAAGGCAGGGCTTGAACTCACCAACCGAGAGATCATGAGCTGAGCCAAAGTCAGACACTTCAATGATTGGGCCACCCAGGGCCCCCTCTATAGGCACATCTGATCCACACCTTTTGTTCCTACTTGGAAGAGCAAAGAGGATTGATGCAGTTAAGTTTCTATACCTTCTTTCAATCCTACAAACCCAAGTCAATTGCAGAGAGCCTCCACCATGTTACCCTACAGTGTGCCCTGAAATACTCAAGTTTGCATTGCCTTCTCCTAATCCCACAGAGTTGGTCTGGCATTCTGTACATGCTCATGAGCCATCTGCAAATACTCATACCTCACTATTCATGGGATTGCATGTAGGAAGCCAGCCACAAGGGTATAGTTGAGGACTCTGGGGGGTTGAGTGCGCCTGTGGGCCAGTTGTAGGGTCCACAGGCATGGCATCTCAACCAGCTCACATCAGGCTTACTGATAGAAGCTAAAGGTAGTTACTAAAATCTCTTGCCCTTTGTTGACTTCTGATCCTTGGTTGCTGTAATTTCCCATTTCTTTGCTCCCAAGATCTCCCTGTCTCTCAGCTTTTCCATTCATCTCCAAATTGTGGATAAGATGAGAAAAATATGGGTTTCATGGGCATCTTTCCATACAGTGTGGGAAACTAATCACTCATTACACTCTCACTCACATGGGAGAAATTATAGGTAGAGGATGTCTCTCTTGGCACTCATCTGTGGCTGACTTGAAGTAAAGATGATATGGATAAAGTGAAAGTGTCCTTCTTACCCTTTTCAATAAATGTATTCTCAGATTTGTTGCTCCACTAGCATGCTCAAATTTCTCTGCTGGAATTCCAGACTCTCAAAAAGGTACTCTTCTCTATGAGTAGTTGTCAAAATCAATTTTCTGTGGAGGGATGACAGTAGAAAACTCCTATTCTTCCATCTTGCCGAAGTCATTCACTTGTTACCCTTCATTTCCCCCTTTACCCTCTTTTTTCAGACTTCTCTGCATTTAATTGACAATTTTTTGTGTTAAATTAGCATATATCCTGTCCTAGATTGTAAATATTTCTTTTTAGTATTTTTAACGGATGTCCTATAGTTTACAATACAATTAATCAATCTAATCTTTCAAGTAGCACTGTAGTGCTCTCAATACTGAAGTGCATCTTTTATACAGAACCTTTTATTAGATTATTTTAATCCCTATCATTCATTTTATATACCCATATGCAAGAATTATTTAATCTGCTATTATTATTGCTAATTTAAATATTTGTTTTAGATCAGTGAAGAATAAAAAAAATTATTTTACCTTCATTTATTTAACATGGAGGTTAGAAATGACCCTACTAGGGGCACCTGGGTGGCTCAATTGGTTGAGCTTCCAACTTCAGCCCAGGTCATGATCTCGTGGTTTGTGGGTTTGAGCCCCGCGTTGGGCTCTGTGCTGACAGCTCTGAGCCTGGGGCCTGCTTTGAAGTCTGTGTCTCCCTCTCTCTGCCCCTCCCCTGCTCTCTTTCTCTTTCTCTCTCTCAAAAATAAATAAATATTAAGAAAAAATAATGTATATCAATCCAGGAAGAAGCTGGAGTATGTTTAATGTTTATTGTAGCCTTAGGTTCCAGTGACTTCAAATTCCTGTAGCATCCTTGTTCTTGTCTTCACTGCTGATACTGTACTCTCCTCAGAGAGAATTTGCTTCTTGCAGCTCTTCCACCTGAAATCCCCCATTATTACATTAGAATTCTGTAGTGTGGTAGTAAGTTGTGGGGGGATAAAAGCATTCTACAATCACCTATTACATCTCAGTCTTTCATTGGGTCTATATCTTGAAGTTCTGACCTTTACAAGTGTTTGTTCAAAGGTACTGATTTTATTTTTCCCCAACCTTGTGTTTTCTTCTATGACCCCAGCATTCCTGATTTTTATTCCTGAATACCTGACCCCTCTTACTGACTTAATTTTTCTTTCTATCCCCCTTAGATGAAGCAAAAAGACTGAAGGGGATAAAATGAGAAGGAATTTCCTTGCGATTAATGGTCAAAATTGAGCTGTGCCCATCTTATTTTCTGTCACAGAAACTTTTTTCACTTTTTTTTTTTAAATAAAGAACATTCTTGATGTACGTTTTAATGGTTATTCTTTCTGACCACTATAACTACTATTTTGGATACCATAAATATTTCTGTAGATACCTTTCAAATTCTTAAAAAGGAATAAGGTCTTCGTCTGCTCAATCACTGGCATCACACACACACACAAAAAACTAATAAATTAACATAAGTCACACACCAGATTCCTATAAGACTCTGAGCTCCTCAAGTTCAAAAATTTTATTTTATAATCAAAACACCAAGAACTCATGCTAAATGAATATTTCTCTGAGCTATACTAATAAATAAGAATCCAATTTCCTTCATGATGTGTAACAAAGAAATACCCTATATATGGTCATATAAAAATACAGTAGGATACAATAAGAACAAAAAAAGCCAAAATACCAAATGAAGGTTTTAAGTATTGAATCCTCAAAAGGGTTCACTTCATACATTTTTCCATATTCCTCATATGGAAATAAAGGTCTACTAAAACTACAAAAATTACATAATACTAGTTGAAATTCCATGTACTTTTAATATTATCACAAAACTAAATCATGCTGAATTTGATCTTCATTAGCATTGCTGTAGTTTATTATTGTTTGTTAAACATGTAACCTGTAACATTTTAATATTTTTATGTTCTTCTTTATAAGGTGAGATTATTTCTTAAATTTAATTGCATAAGGAAACCATAATTCATTAAAATTATATATTATAACTCTGAGGTGGAACAACTTCATACTTTTAATATAGATCTAGAGAAATAATAAATTCAATGTACAATACAAATAATTGAAGATAATATAATGGACCAAATAGAATACTTAATTCACTCAATATAAAATAATACATTACTAAAATAACCTTTGGCTTATAGATTTGTTATATGCTCTATAAAAGAAAGTGCAGTAGTGCCATCTCCTGGAAAGTATAATGATCTAGAAGAGGAGGTATAATTTAATATGAGCTCTTTATTTAATGAGTATTTCATATTAATCAAAACAATAAGAAGGAAAGATGAGATAAGGCTACAGATTTCTCTTCTAACAATTATTTTAATATCAAGTAAATTTGAGATTAAATATTTCACCCTTACAACATAATGTCTTTATCCTTTAGAAGCTTATATCATCATATATCATTAATTCCTTCAATGTTAGTATTAAGAATGTGTGCTGGGCTTACAAGCATATAAGGTTAATCATCTCAGGTCATGAGATTAAGCATCTGTCTAAACTTAGAACTTTCACTTTGTAGAAGACTATCCCCCCTTTTTTAATCCTACCACAGTTATAAAATATTTTAAAATACAATTGGCCTTAAAAGTAATTAGTCATGTATTAAGAATCTACAGGTTTACTGAGAATATTTCTCTTTACCTCCAGATCATTCCCAAACCCAAGATTTTTGTTGTTTAAAAAATTGTTTTTAAATAAAAAAATTAAATAACTTCTTCAGAAAGTTATTTTTGTGTATCATATTAGAAAAGTCATTTATCAACCCTTGAATCTTCTGTGCTCAGTGTTTAATCTATATCTCCTCAACTTTTTATAAATGGAATTATTATTCAGAAATGATTTTATTTTTTACTTCCCTTAATGTCTACTATATTTTTTGCCATTCTGTATTGAACTTTTTCATCTTTTACATTATCTTTTAAAAAATCAAACGACATACACAACTATGTTTTTTTCAAATTTTTATTTAAATTCTAGTTAGTTACTGATATGGTAACATTGGTTTCAGGAGAAGAATTTAGTGATTCATCACTTACATATAATATCCAGTGCTCATCACAAGTGCCCTCCTTAATGCCCATCACCCATTTAACCCATCCCCCCAAGCCCCTGCTTTCCAGCAACCCTGATCGTTCTCTAGAGGTAAGACTCTTTTCTTTCACAAATTACTGTTTATGTTTCACTGTCATTTTTTTTCTGATGGTAGGTATATTATTCACATTACTCTTAAGAGTATTACTCTTAAACAAATATCCAGTGTCGGGATGGGTGGATCATAAGGTAGGAGTATGTTTAATGTCCTTTTATGTATATCTAATTTGTGGAAGTGATCAAAGTCAGTCTTGTGTATTAGTTATGTGTGCACATGCTTTCTTTATTTTATTAAACTCTATTAAAAACTATATGAAAACATGGGCCTTTTCTCATTTTTCTATTTTACATCAATGTTGAGTCCATCGTGAATGCATAATAAATATGTACTTCATAAAAAATAATTTAAATTTAAATACAGAAGTATTTTCATATAGATCAGTTTGGTCCCTCTCCCATCTTAGTGACATGACTTACCACTCTACCTCTGCTATCTTCAATATTTTCTGTACTGTCTTGGAGGAAAATTCAGTATTGCTTTAAAAGGATGTGTGAATGCTAAAAAGTGAAATCAAGCTGTTTTTCCAATGAAGAGAGAAATGAGATCATAACATGTCACCAGATCAACAGAGGTACTAAAATAAATAAACTCGATAGTCAAAAAACTATTTTAAATGCCGATTTTGAAACAACTGGTACATAACAGATTTTATTGTGAGATAGAAATGAAACTAAAAGGGAGGTTCTTACCTGATGTAAATCATCACTGCAACTTCAACACTGGTTGTCCTTACTACCCGCTTCGAGGGTCAAGATTACATCCTGACCAATAAGAGGTGGTCTGAAAGACAATAACACATTCACCAAAACTAAGCCTCAATATGCTTCCATGATTATAAAACACCTTTGAAAAAGTCAATGTACCAATTATAAGTATTCTTGCACTTTTAAGCCAGATATATATCTGAGAAATATTTATAGATACAATCCCTGCATTAGACAAGCCAAATGACATAGCCAATATACCAAGAATCCTTTTTCATCACCAGATATTATATATAGAAATTACTAATCCCTTTTGGAAAATGTACTCTTCATGGTCAACAATTTGCCATTTTCAGTGTACAAGAGTGTTTTAAAAGGTCTTCTAAGTACAAAGATACTGCCATAAGACACTATGCTTTGAACTATGATACTGTAGGGGCAAAATCATGTTTAGTTTTTTTAATCATTAATATTTCATTATTTTAATAAAACTTATTTCTAAAATGAATTCATTTCTATTTCAAATAGCTCTCTGTTTAAATCATTTAATGGATTAAAAATCTACCGAAAATCATTGAAGTTTATTTTTTATAACATAAGAAATATGTTAATGTCCTTTGTTTAAAATTATTTTAAATGGAGTATGAAAAACGGATTTATTTTAAAATATATAAATACATCTTTAACAGGTTTGCCATGCAATTTTTTTAAATTGACTGAAGGTGTGTATCAGAAGGATTTAAATTCAGAAGCCAAATAGTTAATTAAATTTTATTATTAAGTATATATCCAGATAATGAAATTAATATTAATAAATTAAATATGTATTATCAAGAAACACACAGTTGAAGTTAGAGACCATTATTCCTATGAAAGAGATGAGAAAGAAAGAATTCTATAAATCCAACATTTCAAAGTATATTTAGATTATCAAGGTAAATATACAAGCAAATTTCTTTTGGAATGTTTTAATCAACCTTAATTTAATAGAATAGCCATTTATAATTTATGAAAAATTAGGTCAAAAACAAAATAATCTTATCCTTTGTTGTCTATTTTTATTACTTACTATCTCTATATTTATCTATTTACTATATTTTCCCTTTTTTCTTTAAAAATGTATAGTCTTTCAAGGCAATGACCTCAGGTAGTTGTCAAGAATATGTATTTGTTCCAGTATTATGGTTAATTTTATGTGTCAACTTGAACAGTCACAAGGATATCCTACTGGTTCTATTTCTAAGGATAACCCTGACTAATACACCTGGCTTGAAATGTGTACCAATTCATACCTAACTAAAAGTTTAAACCCTTCAAATTCTCAAAGAGGGCCTCTCTCTTCAAAAACATCAACACCACACTGATAACCATTCACTGTCTGTATTCAAGCTTAAAAGTAAATCAAACAGCTTGATAGATATCATTTCAAAGCCTGATTTGAACAGTTAAGTAATTGTGTAATGTTAATTTCATTGTATCACCTTCAAGCCAGTTTCTATATCTATTAAAAAGACGACAGCAATCATTGCTTCGTGTGGCTTTATTAAAGATTATATATTATTTATTTAAAGAACCTGAAATCCAATGGTGGTATAATAATATTTTTTTAAGTTTATTTATTTATTTTGAGAGAGAGAGAGAGGGAGATCATGCAAACAGGTGGTAGGCAGAGAGAGAGAGAGAGAGAGAGAGAGAGAGAGAGAGAGAGAGAGAGAGAGAGAGAATCCCATGCAGGCTCTATGCTGCCAATGCAGAGCCCAATGTGGGGCTTGAGCTCATGAACCATGAGGTCATGACTTAAGTCAAAATCAAGTCAGACACTTTAACCTACTGAGCCACCTAGACACCCTAAATAATATATTTTATTATTAGTTTAATGCTAGAATCATTATATTGCCAAAATCCCAAAGTATTTCTATTTGAAAAGGATGGCATTGTTTTTAATCCATAGAGAGTAAATATTTATCATCAGATTTTTATATAAAATAGCCAGAATGTATGCAGATACTTGTACTTGCTAGATCACATTCCTCTCCAGTATAATAAAACAATGTTTATAATTTGTTGCTGTAAATAAGTTAACAAAATTTACTTTTCCTAATAATGAACATGTTGACCTAGAGAACAAATATCAAGTATCTCCATTTAAATATATGATAATTTTCCATAGAAAATATTACAGCTACTATAATTAATCCTTTCTTCTACAGTATCATTGAGAATCTATAATGGTTTCCAAAATTGCCGAATGTCCACTCTTTATATCAGAAGAATTTTCATGATTTATCCATGTGCTCAATGTCTAATAAGCTTCCTCCTAGATTTACGTGATTAATTTGAGACTTAAAAGCATAGTTAGAGACCACCTATGTGAACTGCTTTTTTGCTAAAAGTGTGGTGATACAACAGCTCATGTTATATACACTTTAGACACTCGTTCATTTAGCTCTATAAGTTAATTGTGTAGCACCTCATCAGAAACAGTATGCAGAAGTATTCTGCAAATCTTTAAGTTATGTCTAGATTTTCACACATCTAAATCACAAATGATTTCCAATGATTCCTTGTCATATCTCATTCCCATCTACGTAAAACATAAGTTGGTGGTATATTTTCATGTATCTTTTCTCCTTAATTTACTTCAGAATAAGCTTAAACTATTTCTCCATTACTTTCATGTGTTAGTATAGGCAATAAAAATTGACTCTTAGATAATTAACAACATTGACTTCTTAGGGTTAGGGTATATTATAAACCAAGAGACTTCTAATAAAATTATATAAACAAATATTTATATATATGCAGATACCTATACATTAATTTATATAACTTTGTAAACATAAAGGTTGGCATATTCAGTTGATTAATAAATAAGAACTTGGTATCGCTTACTGTTTACATGTAGCAATTATTGTATAATCAAATTTGTTCATTCATTATGTAAACTTTGCTGTGTGTTTAACATGTTTAAGATACCAAAATAGGCACTTTATATATGTAAAGCTTCATAAAGTTATTTAATTTTCAAAAGCCCATAATATGAGGGGATAAACAGAAATCTTAAATAGTAATCAACAACAATCAAAAGACTAAAATTAGATTAGCATCAAAAATCAGAATGATTAAGAAAAATTCTCACACAGTCTGATTGTCTCAGGGACTAACAATGTGCAATAAAATGAGGTCAGAAATCTAGAAGGAAATTAAACAAGAGGACCACATTTTTTGAGAACCTTGATAATCCGGTTAAATTAGGTACTATAAATCAGGCAATGAAAAAATTTCAAAGGTTTACAAAAACACAAGTGACATGATCAGAGCTGTATTTTACAATATTGATCTTGCATAAAAATGGAGTATCTTGAGTTCAAAAAGGAGACAAGAGTTAAGACTGAAACAAGGAAGTCATTAGAGGCTCTTTTATCTAAATGAGATGTAGTAAAGGATTAACTCCATAGTAGAGCAATGCAAATCAAGAGAAAAAGACAGACTTGAAAGATGATATGAAGATAGAATTGAGAAGTTTTGGACACTGATTACCCATTGGCTATTAGCCAAATCCTAATTCTGTAAGAAAAAATTTAACTGTGGAAATACTAAATAACAAAGCTAACTATTAAAACCCCTACCTTAGTTGAAGATACATGTTATACCCACATGTATTCTGGAGGAAGATTATAAAATAATTTTAGGAATACATCTACTTCATTAGGCTTTATCTACTTTTTTTATGCAGATGATTCACTTTTGTGTTCCACACTTCTATCTAGATTTCCCAAATGTTTTTCAAACATTTAAAGCTGGAAACTTTGCTCATATTTTAAATTAATAAAACCCTAAATTTAGTGTTCATCACCCTACAATCTACTTAGTTGATAATGTTCTCTAATCCAAATAATGGTTTCACTGTAAATGTGCTTCCCACACGTGGTTTTGGTGAACAAAACCAAATAACAAAACTTCTAGTCATCAACGATGAAAACGAGAGGGCTCTCTTAGATTTAATCCCTCTACCTTGTCAAGAACTTTTAAGGGACTGAGATTTTGTCTTACTTTTAAGATGACAGAAGACATGTTTCATGGTGACTTTCATAACAAAAGACAAGAATTCTTGTCATTACCTACATCACAGCAAGTAGCATGCACTTATGTTCATTTTGGTTCCCCATACCCTCCAAATAAAACAGAGATGACATGGAGTGACCCAGTTGGTAGCTGTACCCACAGTAAATCTGTTTCGTGACTGAGGAATTCCAAACTGAGGAGATGCTCCTGTTTCAAGGAACCACTAGAAAATCTTCCCCATCTTTGCCTTTGAGGAAGATACTATCTTCATTATCACGGTCAGGGATCAAATCTTTCCTCTGTCCAGGAGGTAGAGAGTATTTCTAAGGTTGTTTGCTTTACATACATCATTGTAAAGAAAGTTCAGAACAAAAGCTGATCCAAGACATGCAGAAATGTCATGAGGAATTATTTCCCAACACTATTTACTTGCCATGTCTGGTTCCCAATCCTGTCAATTAGACTTAGAAAATATAATTTCCTAATTAGGAAGGAAAGGATTAAGGGAAATATGGCAAGAAAAGATGAAGAGGTTCATAGGGAATATCAGCTACATACTTTTGATTTTTATTTGAGACTTAAGAATCAGCATAAATATGATCTTATATATCCCAACTTAATGATAAAATGCCTCTTTGCTTGCTGAAATTTGTGACTTAGTGTAGTAAGTGATTTCCAGCTCATTTATGGGCTATTAAGTAAGCAGATTTCATTGGTATTCTATAGACAGGCATTTAGTTTCTACCAGGGCCCAGATATGAACTACTGGATAAAAGCTTTGCACAGAAGTAAATACTGACCGTAACTTACAGGAACATTCTAGCATATTGTAGCATAGTGTTATTAAACAATGAATCTTAAGACTAAGATCTTTGTTCTGATTCCATTCATTGTAAGAGTATTCAAGCCATTGTAAGAATATTCAATATAGCATACTTAATACTACTGAATGCAGTGGTTTGAGCAAAATAAGTATCTAATTCACTTTTACATTTCTTATTATCAGTGAACAAACTGAAATCCTGATTTTGTTTTTCTGATTAGGTTTTTCTGACCTTTGACAGTACATTAGCTTCCTTGAATACAATTACTTCTAAGCACACTAATATTATGAAGTATCTGAATCTTGACACCCAAGAGTCCATATCCATATAGTGAAGACTTTGCAAGATGAACACAACCTTACTCAAAGGACGAGAAGCCAGATCTCCCTAGGAGTCATACCCCTTGGCCGTATCACAGGTGTTCTTCCTCTCACTGCATGCTGTCTTCAGTATGGAACCACCTTCATGTTGCTGCCTTTAAGGCTCAGCTTAAGAACAAATTGATTAAATCATCCTTTATATTCAGTCAGCATTAACAGTATGACTTTGTATAGGCTTAGCACATTATGTTTACATCTATTTCTCTGTTTATATTATAGCCAGTTTTAGTTAAGAACTATATCATATTCAGATGCATCAACCAGACCACATCATGAAGAGTGCCTTGCAAATAAAAGTATTTTCAAAAACATATGTTGAATCAATTAGAAAAAAATTCAAGCTCCACTATTAAACCATGACTCATATAAAATTATAGAGTAACTTGAGATCAGGTATGTTCTCAGTACTATTCTTGCTGACAAAAAAAACCAAAAAAATAAAATAGATACTAAATGTATAAATCCCAAACAGGCAACTCATATATGCACAGAAAAATTTGTGAAATATGGAAACCCCAATTTAAATTTAATTATAAATAATAAGGCACTGCTTTTCACTTCAGCATTGGCAAACATGCAAAACAAAGACTCTTAATACCTTAAGACCAGGGGAAATAGACATGCATGTGAAAAGATATATATACTGTTTGATAAGAATAGAATTTACCATAATCTTTCTGGACAGAGATTGCACAATATGTATGAAAAGCATTTATATATATATACATATATATATATATATATATATATATATATAAATTTTACTTTTGTGGTTTTACCTACTTGAACTGGGGACAAAAATATGCCTATAGATATTCAACACAGCATTCTGCATTTTTCTCACATAACATTATAGCATGAACATTTCCCATCTCAATAAGATGTTCTTAACAAACATGTTTATTAAGAGCTACATAATACTATTTCATATTGGAATACCATACTTTATTTAGCCCTCACTCAAGTATTGAATATCCAAATTATTTCTGCAATTTTATCATTATAAGTACTGTTGAAATGGATATCTTCCTCTGAATATTTCTTTAGGCTAGAGTCTTAGAAAAGAATCACTGCGTAAAAGTGAATGCATCAAAAATACTGATGCATATTTCCATATTTTTTCAAATTAACTTTGAGAGGTTCTAATTTACATTTCCATCAGTGGTATGCATATGAAACTATCTTACCATGACTTCATTCGCATTATTCTATATTTTAAACATTTATTTATTTTTCAAAATGAGAAAGAGAGATTGCATTAGAGAGGCAGAGAGAGAGGGAGAGGGAAACAGACAATCCCAAGCAGACTCCCTGTTGTCAGCACAGAGCCCAACATGGGGCTCGAACCAACGAACCATGAGATCATGACTTAAGCAGAAATCAAGAATTGGCCACTTAACTGAGCCACCCAAATGCCCCTAGCATTATTATATTTTAAACACATATTTAATTCAATAGAAATTTTAAAATCTTATATTGCTCTTTTTATTTTCTATTGTTCATTTTAATCTTTTACTGCATTTGTGGCCAATTTTCATGTATTTATGGTAATATATATTTCCATTTTTGTAATTTTTCTCTTCATTGTCTTACAGTTTCTATATTGGTCCTTAAGGAGTTTTGTCTTATTGATTTGTATGAACTTTATATATTAAAAATGTCAACTTTTGAAGCACACTGCTTATAACTTTATGTAACTGCAACTACATATCTCTCCCCTTCTGAGACAGAAAAAAATGATTTCATATTTTAAAAATACTTATTATTCACAGACTAAGTATTCATCTATATTGATGTTGGTTGCTTTACATTTATGTTACTTACTTAATATTTACTAGAAATATACTATTTGCATGAGAAAGGAATGATTCCAAATATTTTTCCAATTTTCCTAATGTCATTTATTTTAAAAATGCTATTCCTTCCATCTCCAACTAGTGTACAACTCTTCTTTTATCTTACCTTAAATTCCTATTCCTCCTTCTATTACAGATTACTTTCCGATACACACCAAGATCTTCCATTCAACTGTCAATCTGTCCTTATACAAGTTTAATAAAATGCCTTCTATTTTCTTCTTTGTAATATTTTATGTATCTAGTAGTATGAATATTTATTTATTGCCCCTCCTTTTCAAAATAGGCACAGCATTCTAATTCTTTAAATAATCACTTTGATGACAGTCCATATTATCTCTTGGGAAGGAATATTAACCTAAAGCACCATGAAATTCCCAGATGCTATGTTTTTAGGTATGAAAACATAATTCTTCCCCCAGGATTAGTCTTTAAATCAAAAAGCCATCTGTGTCTGGTATGGGAGGTCTGTTTAAAGATACTATAATGAATAATGTCTGAGGCTATAGTAAAGGAGATAGAGTGATTTAAAAAAATTATCAGGTATCAAGTTATTGTCCACTCAAGTGTCTCCTATAATAATGAGAGATGAAAAATAAAGTTTCTAAGACAGCAAAATACTAAGGACCAATAGACAGTATGTACAATAAGAGCTGTTAATAACAAGGTTTAATAGCCTCAGTGGACTCTGAAGAACTGACTTTGCTAGAAGTTTGGAAACACTAGAGTCTTCAAAACTGAGACATATCAAGGGCTTAACTCTATCAACCTTACTCACTCACTAAACAAGGTTCTGATTCCTGAAATGAGACTAACCTCTTTGGAGAAGGTGGTGGAAAGAGCTATAAATTCTATAGACTCATACAAGTATGAATCTAGCTCACCTCCTAAGGTTAAACTAGCCTGGAGCTCAGAAGTTCAGAACTGGATAGAATGTCAATCATATTTCATTTTATTTTTGGTTTTTTTTTTTTTTTGGAAAAACTCTGCTGAGATGAACTCTAAACACAAATGGGATTTATGATAGTTTTTAGGAGATGCCTTAGGCGAACTCTTAGGATCAATGAATTCGTTTCTGACTGTAATGCTTAGAATGACTCCTTTATATACCCTGGAGTAAATAGCTTGTCTAATATTATCCATTAGGAACATAAAATAAGTGGAATTTTCTTCATCAAAACAAAATGTTTATTATTAGAATCAAGTTAAAGTTATTGATTCTTCTCCACAAAGTTGTTATAAATCCTAAAATAGTACTGAATTGCATAGGTCACAAAGGACTTCTTTTTCAAAATATCATGTATCTATTTCTCCATTGGAGCCTAATTTTTAGAAATAATCCTTAAGGTGTCAAGAAGGAATGACAGAGGCTACACAATCTACCAAGGTGATAGTAAACGGGAGTGGTTTAGAAGCACCCAAAGGAGAAGAAACCACAAATGGCACAGTCCATTTTTACTGGATTAAAGATTCCTAAACTATGTTTTATTAGATAAAAAGCGTATACTTAAAATATACTTTTAAGTATATTGAATTAAAATTAACATTTCTCCATATATAATCACCAATGCACATTTATGACCTATAATACTTTTCAGTTGGTTTATATTTCATAAAAACCAAATATATTGTTCTAAATATCACATATGTGTACATTTGGGAGGGAATGAACTTCATACTGTTGACATAATAATGAATCATAGCCTAAAGATATCAATGATACATTCATAAATCTATTCACTTATTTAGAGGAAATTACTAAAACCTCATAATAGAAAACTAGGAAAATCCCAGAATTTCACTGCAAGTGAAATATAAATTTATTTATTTTTTCTTTTAATAAGCACACATTGTGTACCCATTATGTTCCCAGGCACTGAGCTGGTCCTGTGGGTAAAAGATGCATATGAAACAGTTTTGAATTTTATTGTGACACAGCTTAAAAAAAACTCAAAACCCAAGCCAGTCTCAGTGAAGTTTATACTACTAAGAACTAAGATTCTTTTTAAAAAAAAAAAAAAAAAAAAACACTGGGCAAATTTATTTTCTTATAAAAGTCTTTTTTATTTTTTTTTAAATTTTTTATGTTCTTTATTTATTTTTGAGAGACAGAGAGAGACAGTGCGAGCAGGGGACGGTCAGAGAGAGAGGGAGACACAGAATCTGAAGCAGGCTCCAGGCTCTGAGCTAGCTGCCAGCACAGAGCCCGATGCGGGGCTCGAACCCACGAATGTGACCTGAGCTGAAGCCAGACGCTTAACCGACTGAGCCACCCAGGCACCCCAGTAAAGTCTTTTTTAAAAAACAAAATCATGGTATTGAAAACTGGTAGTAACACACAGGGTCACTTCACAGACAAAGAAAGTAAATGTCTACTTGATGACCTAGGGGTCATGAAACGAGAATGTGACCCAGGCAGGTCTATAAGTTATGTCTTTTCAACTATTCTTGCTGCTGGATCTGAAGGTCCAGTAGGTACAGCATACACAGCTGTTTCCTACTATTGTGTGGAGGCTCATTCATGAACGTTTTAGAGGTATGGTGCTAAACTTTTGTTAACATTTAGAATTTAACTTTACTAATATTGAAGAAATATACTGCCACATTCAATACAAGTAAGAATAAACAAATCAATACTAAACGTAGAAAACCAGGTTAAATGTAGAAGAGGATACAAATTTCCCTGAATAAAAAAAGTAAATGACAGGTGTAGAGAAATCATTTTCAGTTTCTTGTTAGCAGACTTTATCTTGTAAACTAACAGAAATCTGAGTGGGACATTTTATACCATCACAATATTTCTGCAGAGAGCAAAAACTGAGGGCAGAAAGTACAAACTATCTGCATATTCTGAAGAGAATGAGAAGACACTTCCACCAGGATTTTTTTAAAGTGACCAAAACAAACCTTCAGCCACCATCCATAACTTACCTTCAACCTAAAAAGATTATTTAAAATTTTAAAGTAAATCCGGGAATTCATAGCGGCAAGGTATCAACCCAAAAAGAATATGGAGGTATTTGACTTCTCCCACATGAAGAGGATTATTCTCTACCAGACAGAAGTAGGAGGACTCCAACCACATCACTCACAGAGGTTGAGAGCCCTACAAGAAGGAATACCTCATATATTTTTCCTAGGGAGTAAGTAAAAATATAAATCTGGTGCTTTCTTCATCCCTGGAGATGTATGAAGGCAGGTGACAGAACAAAACATTCTATAGTGGAAAAAAAAAAGAGGCATCATTACAGTAAGCTGAATTGCTCGACCAGGATATATTAATTGCCTGTGAGTCAAGTTAACAATGTGGAAGATAGCAATGCTGGACCACTAGAAGGTAACCAGCTCTAAACTGTGTCCTACAAGGCAGAGAAGTGGTAAGAGACACAAATATATACAGCTGGAAGCAAGAGTGTAAGTCCACCCCTAAAATTTAGGAGTGTACATTGCCTGTGCTTACACTTCCCAGTGCAAAGTTCCCCCTGGGGAGCATAGGAAGAAATCACTTAGGCCTCACACAAGGAGCCACATTTAGACATCTATCAGGCTGATGATTGCAGTAGATACCAACTTAACAAGATCTTTGCCCTTTTCTGCTAATATGCAATGTCCAAAGCTAAAGGGAAATGGAGACATACACTGTACCACATGAGATTAATGTTTTGATATAGATTAGACCAGAAATTTTAACAGCTAGAAATGTGTCATAATCATCAAAATAAGATATTCCTATAATCCAAGGTCATGAAAACCTACAGAATTTGTCTGGTATCTTGCCAAAAGAAAGGAATACCTGATACATAACTTAAGTCTTTTTCTTTCTATATTTAACCAAAATGAAACTGTTCAATTAACTAGACATACTAATATTTTTACTCAGCAATCAAGATTTTTCCTGACATTTTTAGAGTTTATTTATGTATTTATTTTGAGAAAGAGAGAGAGAAAGCATGCATAATCATGTGCACACGAGTGGGGAGGACAGAGAGAGAAGGAAAGAGAGAAAATCCCAAGCAGGCTCTGCTGTCAGTGGGGCTATAATTCACAAATCTTGAGATCATGACCTAAGCCAAAATCAAGGGTAAGATGTATAACCAACTAAGCCACCCAGGTGCCCTGCCTAACATATTTAAATATGAAACTGTCTATAATTTGTAGCATAGAAAACCTATGCATATAGCAAGATTATTCACATTCTCTGAGAAGAGAGATATCAAAAAGTTCTCCATTTTCATTTTCAAAATAAGCAGCTAACAATTTAAATGAGTGGCTAGAGGTCAACATGTAGAACCAATTGACAAGTGCAAAATTAGCTTCCCCCAAATGTCATCTCTAGGCTGCTAAAATTTTTATTGAATTCCTGTTTACATCGTTGTTATGTTCATGTTTCCTTTTCTAACAGTACTCTTGAAAATGTACAAAAACAATATATGTAACAAACTCTTAAGACACAAAAACACAATTTTATTCTAAATACTAGAACACAAAATATTAAGATTTATAAAAGCATCAAGTCCTAAAATACTTACAAAATATGTGAAAGACCTCTATGCTAATAAGTAGATTTTATTTTCCTAAATAAATGCAACAATATATCTGATACTACAGCACTTCTTACAATATGATTTTGACCACTCCTTCCACCAAAAGAGAATCTTGCTTCCTACAGGCAAGTGAATTGAATATGATAAAAATAATGCTAGGTGACTTTCACAGATAGGTCATAAAAAGGATTCAACTTTGACCTAGCTCTCTCTTGAAACTCAGCCACAAGTGAGTGAGGAATCCCACAGGATGTGTGCCAGTATTCTGGCTGACAGCCACAGATGACATCAAGGTGACTGCTAGTACCAACTGCAAGATCTATAGTGATGCACCTTCAAATGATTCCATCCTCCTGCCTTTGAGATACCACAGCTCATACTGAGTGGAATACTGATAAACTCTCCCCTCTAAGCTTTACTCAAATTTCACATTCATGAACAAAATAAATGCTGCTATAAACTTTAAACTCTGCGGTGTTTTTTACACAGCATTAGAACAAGTGAACAATCTGAACTGAAAACTATACATTGATAAGACAAATTAAAGAGGTTTGAAATAACTGGAAAGACCATATTCATAAAATTCCAGTTTCGATTGTGGGTAATAGGTTAATTATCCTGAAAATTCCTATATTGACTTAATGCAATCCCAATAAAAATTTCAGCAATTATTTTGGGGATGTCTGGATGTCTCAGTCAGTTGAGCGTCTGACTGTTGATTTCAGCTCAGGCAATGATGTCAGGGCCGGTTGTGGGACCCAGCCCTGCATCAGGTTCTGCACTGAATGTGCAGTCTTGCTCAAGATTCTTTATCTCTCTATCTCTTTCTCCCCATCTGCCCCTCTTCCTGCTTGTTTTCTTTCTTGGTCTCTTAAAAAAAGTATTCAGCCATTTTTTTTTAAAGGAATTGACAGATTCTTTCTAAACTTATATGCAGATAAAATTAGAAGAAAACCAAAATAATTTTGCAAAAGAACAAAGTTAGACTTATAGTATCTAATTTCAAAAGTTACTTACAGGGGTGCCTGGTTGGCTCAGCCAGTTAGGCATCCGGCTTCAGCTCAGGTCATGATCTCACGGTTCGTGGGTTTGAGCCCCGTGTCAGGCTTTGTGCTGACAGCTCAGAGCCTGGAGCCTGCTTCAGATTCTGTGTCCCCCTCTCTCTCTGACCCTCCCCTGATCGCACTGTCTCTCTCTGTCTCTCAAAAATAAATAAAAAGCGTTAAAATTTTTTAAAAATGTTACTGACAATTTATAATATTTAAGACACATCATATCAGGGTAAGGATAGATATCTACATTAAAAAAAACATATTACTGAGTCCCAATATAGATGGACACATAAACATCTATTCATTTTGGACAAAGCTGTCAATTGTCAATGTAGTTCTATGGGGAAAATATTCAAAAAATATTTCTAAAATGACTGGTATCCATAAGAAAACATTAGGCAGAAAAATTATATTTAAACAGACTACAGACCTAAATATAGAAGCTAAATCACCTAAAGGTCTAAAGGAAAATATGAGAACCCACCTTCACAACCTTAGGTTAAATTAAATGCACTAACAATAAAAGAAAAATTGATAAATAGTCTCAAATTTAAAACTTTCTTCTCTTCAAATACGCCACATGAAAATGTAAAAGAAAGCCACAGGCTGGAAAAAATATGTATATTGTTTGTGATAAGGTCAGAACCACTCTGTGAATTTCTTTCTTAAAAATGTAAACATAAACTTAGTACATATGACCCAGTAATTCTATCTGTACATATTTACCCAAGAGAAAGAAATGTTTCTGTGTATACAAAAACTTGTAAATGAATATTCACAGCAGTTCATTATAGCCACAAATTGGAAACAACCCAAATTCAAAAGGTGAATGGATAAACTGGTCTATTCATATAAGAGACTATAGCACAACAGAATGGAATATTAATGCACATAATATAGATGGATCTCAAAAATGCTGTTGAGTAAAGGAAGTCAGACACTGTATGAATCTATTTATTTGTAATTCCAGAACAAGTAAAACTAATAGTGACAAAAAACAGATCAGTGGTTGCTTTACACTGGGATAAAGAAGGATGGCAAAAAACAAACACAGGAGGACTTTGGGGGATGATGGAAAGGTGTGTAATGTCTTGTTTTCAGGGGTCACATAGTCATATAACGTGTCAAAACTTATTCATCTATACATATATAATCTATACATTGCATTCTATGTAAATTGTACTTCGAGAAAGTCAGATAAAAAAATACATCTGGTGATAATATTAAACTATTAACACCTTGCAGGTGTTTATGAAATGCCTGGAGGAGTGACATGTGACATTCTGAGTATAGTATTTAACCCTAACAAACACTAATGACATTATCTCCTTGTTCTAGAATGATCCTACTGTCCTGGGCCTAATTTCAGCTCTGTGGATGTAATTAATTAGCTTCATTACAAATTAAGAGGTTTTAAGCAAGTAAACTGCTACACACTAAATGCTGATTTCTAAATGAGGTTTACCTACTTGTCCACATAATGTGTCAAGGAGATGAAAACTGGATACTTCTATTCCTATTTTCGTGTGTGTGTATGAGTCTACAAGTCACACAGCTTGCTTGATGAACTAAGAAACTGATCTTTTTTGGAAGTTTTTATCTAATCAGGATATTTACTTCCTTTTAGAATCCTATCAAAATTGCAATGTGTTTGAATCTCACTATATCAATCCTTCTTTCTAAAATATATATAAAATCATGATATCATCTCAACACACTTCAAAACTAATGATAATTCATTACAGAAAGAAAGGGTAACACACACACACACACACACAAAATAACAATAATAAATATTATTTCTTTGGCTTGCTATGTCAGGCACAATATTAATACATTTATTCACTGATTTTATTATTATAATAACATCTTGAAAAAATTAGCAGCATCATTATTATTTACAAGTCGTGTAAATGAGGAAATAAATGCTGATTATGCTTAATAACTCCATGCACAGTATTTTTAGTGATTAAGAACCCAATCAATATAGTAATTATGTTTTTTTAAAGATTTTTAAGAATAATCTTCTGAGACACAAAATTGATAACTATTAATTCTATAAGAAGATTTTTTAAAAAGATATTTATGTCATATTTACCTGGGTTAACTAACCATGTAGCTTATCAGATTTAAAAGTGAAATCAACATGGCACTTTTATGATCTGTCTCCTAAGATTCCACCCTCCACTGCTTTTATCCCTAAGGAAACATGAAGTTTATTATTTCTGTCCTTCAGGTCACATGGGAAACAACAACTCACCTGAAAAACTTCCCCAGTAGGGCAAAGGAACTATAAGTAATGCTTTCATTTTTACATTAGTTTAGAGAGACTGCATTCCATATAATTTTAATAGAACTCCTGAACCAGGAATAAGAAAATTAGCCTAAACATATGCCAAATAAAAATATGTAAATGACAGATTGAAAACATTTCAGACTGCAGTGTGGCCTTTCACGTTTTGGCATATTTACTATGATGTGGATAGCATCAGTATAATACTGAGAAACTATTTTTGAAAATATTTGGCAACTTTTACTTTAGGATTATATTGGAAAAAATACTCAAGGTGTTATAACACTTAAAAAACTAAGACTGCTACATAAAATCATGCTGTGAATATATTTGGGTTTTGCTTATGTTTTTAAAATACTATTCCTAACAGTATAATCAACTGTGTCATTTTATAATGTAAGCTGATGTAACACTGGTTCAATAAATTTGAAAGTGATATGTATAAAAATTGATGTTCCAATTCAGAACAGACTTGTGAGCAACAACCATGTGCCAAATGTAATTTTAGGTGATTTCTTCATATATTTACCATCTAGTTTTTTTTTTTCCTTTAAGTATTCAAAGCCCCAATTTGTGATCTATTTTCAAAAGGATCCATAGTCAGTAATCGAATTCTAAAATAATGGCTCATGGAAATTTTTAAAATAGAAAGTAAATTTAAAAAAATCCTTAGAAAATCAGGAATTAAGAAAGTATAACAGAATTGGTAAAACTATGGATGAAGAGAATATTTATCTCTTCTTAATTTCTTGAAAATACATTGAATGGTTGAAGACAAAATTATGAAATTGTACAATTCTTTTTCATGTATGTATGTGTAAATTACAAGGATCTCTATGGTGGTAAGATTTTATCCACACAAATTGAGGTGGTAAAATATAAATTCAAAATAGACCGTATAGTAAAGTGTGAATTTTGTTATTTCTAGAGAAAACACTAAAAATTACAAAGAGTTATAGTCATCATCATTGTCAATAAATTAAAATGACATAAAGCAAAAAAAGGAAACAGAGGAATGGAAAATAGAACAGCCAGAAAACAACTAATAAAGCAATCAGTACAAATTCAACCATATTTATAATTATAGTAAATTTAAATGGTCTAAAAAAGAAACCAATTAAAAACAGAGACTAAAAGAACAGATTAGAAGTACAACCTATGTGCTGTCTACAAGAAATGTACTTGAAGTAAAACTATAGAGGTAGGATAAAAGAATAAAAAAATGGAAAAAGATGCATCATGCTGACACAAATCACAAGAAAGCAGTAGTCAATGCCCACAATCAACAATACTGTAGATGCACTTAAAATTTTATTAAGAGGGTAGATCTTATATTAAACGTTCTTACCACACACACACAAGACACACAAGGAAACTTCTGGAGGTGATAAATATGTCTCTTAGCTCGCTTGTGGTGGTGGTTTCATGAGTGTTTGCATACATGCAAACTCATCGAATTATTACATAAAATATATGCAGTTTTCAAACTATTAATTATACACTGAAAAACTTGTTCCTTAAAAAAAGAAAGCAGTAATGGTTATGTAAATATACTAAAGCTGCAAAATTAAAAACTGCCAAATAAATCACTTAAAGTAATTATAACAAAAGAAATGCTTATACGTGTATATCTGATAAAATATGTGCAAGACATGTACGCTGAAAAACTATAAAACACTGATGGAAGAATTATTTTTAAAGATCTAAATAAGTTAAGATGCATACCAAGTTTCTGAGTTGGAAGACTTAAAATAGGACTAATAAATTATCCATGAACTGATCAATACATTTCTTGTAATATCAATAAAAATCTGAGGGTTTTTGCAAAATTTGAATTTAAAATCTATGGGGTACAGAAACTTCAAGGGCAAGGATAATTAAGTCATAAGAGCAAAGGAATAAAGTAGGTAATACATTTTGATAAAAAGAATTTTGCTTCAAGAAACCCTATTACCCAGGGTTAAGACATACTTTAAAGATACAGTAATCAATCCACTGTAGAACTGGTGAAAGGACACACATACAAACCAAAAATAGAATATAGAGGGGCACTTGAGTGGCTCAGTTGGTTAAGTGTCCGACTTCGGCTCAGGTCATGATCTCACAGTTCTTGGGTTTGAGCCCTGCATCAGACTCTGTGCTGACTGCTCAGAGCCTGGAGCCTGCTTCGGATCCTGTGTAATCCTCTCTCTCTGTCCCTCCCCAGTTCACACTTTGT
>PISW01008401.1:0-44788 GCA_004023785.1 Mungos mungo
TCCCCCTTCCCCCCTCCCTCTCCCTAATCCCCAGTTAGGAACTGATGGATATCCTGCTGCTTAATCCAGGGAAGTCCTTTGAGGACCCAACCCTGAGTCTATGATTTACATTTATATTGTGGGTGGCTGTGTATGGGGCGGAGTTTTAAAGCACCCAAGGCCAGCCAAGGGCACCCAAGTGAGGACTGTAAGCTCACTGGTGGGTCTTTATAAATGGCAAAGCCACTAAAAGAACTTGCTGTTTGACATTTGGAAGTTGAAAAAAAATAGTAGGGGGGAGAGAAAGCAGTGAGGAGCAGCTTCTTGCCAGGAAACATCACCAGAGAGAAGTGTGCTCTAGTCTTGGCTCAGCTCTGCATTGCTGTGTGACCTTGAGCTGGTCATATCCCTCTCTGAGCTTTAGAGGGGCTGGGCTAGCTAATTCAGCTAAGCCTCAGAAGTAGCTGAAAGTACTGCTTACAAAGAAACCTGCCTGGGCCCCACTCCAGAAGCGCTGAATCAGAGTCTCTAGGGATGAGGTCCAAGAACCTGTACTTTTAATATGCTTTGCACAGGATTCCTTTGCCCTCTGGACTTTGGAAACAAATGGACAAGTCAGCCTCTCAAGTCCCTTTCAGATACTCAGACTGTTACTCTGGGAGAGAAAATACAGGCAGTGCACAGATGGGATTTTCTCAAGGAAGAGAAATGAAAACCTTACATCTTGCAAGAAATCAGAGGAAAAACATAAACCGTTTGAGGAAGAATCCCATCAGGCCAGCAGGAGGGAGCGCAGGGCTGGGGGTCCGACCCACAGTGGTGAAGCCAGGCTGGCTGGGCTCCAGGACCGAGGACGCGCTGCCAGCCTCTCCCCGTGGACCTGCCTCCCCAGCCTCCAGGTCAGGGAGCGCCCTGCCCCGTGAGGCGTTTTGTGGCTGTCAGGGAGAGGCTCTGTCGTTCCGTAAACAGCGGCACTGTCCCCATTTGTGCCCCACACTGAAGGCCCGTTTCCTAACTGTCGGTTTGCAGACTGGGTCACGCAGGTGAGTCGGTTCACCTGCATCATTAAACAGTAGTAATAGTAACAGTGACTTCAGAGCTATCAGACTCTTACCATAAACCAGACACTGTGCCTAGCGCTGTACAGGAATTAACCCACTTAGTCCTTGCAACGATCCTTTGAGAGAGATGCTATTATTCTCCACATTTCAAAGATACGAAAACTGAGGCCCACAAAGGCTAAGTAACTTGCCCAAGGAAACACAGCATAGGGCCTCTGCACGCCTCGAAGAGCCTGTGTGCAAACCAAAAAAGGCATCCCCTTTTGAATTAGAACAACCCCCCTTTTTGGGACATTATAACTCATATAAATAGCTCAGATTAGCACCTTTACGTAAGGAGGCGGCATCTCCCAGATCCAGATGGCGCCAACCCCACGCCAGCTTGCACAGCTTGGCAGATACAGGGCAAGCTGGATGTCAGTCCCCAGTCACCTCCTCATCTGTATGCATGTGCACAGTGCGCAACACGAACAGCTGCACCGCCCAGACCTAATACCACGCCTACCGGGCGAGGCTGGGGTTTGACCCTAAGTTGTCTGACTCTGAGCCTGTGCCTTTGACCCCAACAAATTTCAGTTCGTGGCAAGATGTAAAAATAATAGACCCTCTTCTCCACTTTATAACAGGGAGACAGACAGATGAGAGCTTTTCAGTGCACGTCCGGAGGGCACGCATGGAAGAGAGGAGCGATCAGCTGGGGGTGCTCACTGCTCAGTCACCAGGGGGATAGTCCCTCAGCAGCACGCCGGCCACCAGAGAATTCTGGCCATTCTAGCTAAACATTTTCCCCCGCACGTTAGATATTTTTAAGGCATACCCACCTGGCCTGTTGATTTAAAGTAGGCTATAAAAGAGATTCTGAGGCTGAACTGCCCATCACTGAGAGGCACGGAAATTCCGCAGAGGAGGCTCAAGATGGTCCTTCTCCGCGTCCACCCGACCCGAGTTCTGCTTTGGCGCAGCCAGCGTCTCAAAATGAATGTGGGAAAGAGGGGCCTTTATTAAGAACTCTCGAACCCAACGGGAAGGAGACAGACAGTCCCATGAGGCGATGGCCAAAGACCTCAAGAGCCATTTCACCAAAGACATACGGACGGCAGGTCTGCGCACGACGCAGTGCTAACCGCCACGAGCTGGGAGGGACACGCAATTCGGGCACGTCACGAGACCCCCCCACAGCCCTGTCAGCATGGCTGAAAAAACCAGTGACACCACCACACGCCGGTGGGGATGCGGAGAAAGCGGACAGGTGGCTCAGACAGTGCTGGTGGGACTGTCACGCGGTGCAGCCACTCTGAAGACAGTTTGGCAGTTTCTCAGACACTAAACATACACGCACCATATAATCCTGCAACTGCCCTGTGGGCAGTTATTTCCATAAATGGAAACCATGCAAAAACCAGCCTGGGAAGGCTCATGGAAGCTTTATTTAAGGGCACCTGGGTGGCTCAGTCGGTTAAACGTCCGACTTTCACTCAGGTCATGATCTCACAGTTGGTGAGTTTGAGCCCCGTGTTGGGCTCTGTGCTGACAGCTCGGAGCCTGGAGCCTGCTTTGGATTCTGTCTCCCTCTCTCTCTACCCCTCCCCTGCTCATTCTCTCTCTCTCTCAGAAATGTTTTATTTAGATTAGTCCCAAACTGTAAAGAGCCCAGTGTCCTTCAGTGAGTGAGATTAAGCAGGCTGGGGTCCACCCATACCATGGAATTGCATTCAGCAGTAAAAAGGAATAGCCTGTTGATACATGTCACACATTGAAGGGACCTCAAGAGAATTAGCCTGAGTTTAAAAGGTCAGTCTCAAGAGAGAGATAGCAGGGTTACTTGTATATAATATTCTTGAAATACCAAGATTGCAGAGATGGAGGACAGATTAGGTGTAGCCAGAGATTGGGAAAGTGTGGGTCAGAGGCGGGTGTGGCTAGGAAGGGGTGGCCATGGAGCCTCGTGATGGAACAGCCCTGCATTTCCATTGTGACGGCGGTCAGCAGATCCACACCTATGATAAGCTTGTATCGAAACACACACGCGTACACACACGAGTGTATATAAAAGTCGTGAGATCCACGGGTTCTATCAATGTCAGGTTCTTGGTTGCGCTACATGCTCTCATTGGGAAAAACAGGAAGAAGAGGAAGAGGAACGTACCTGTACTCCCCCCTCCTCCCCATTTCCTGTGGATCTATAAGTACCTCAAGGTATGGGGTTAAAGAATATAACTAGGAAATATTCACACAGTATGAGGCTACCAGAGCTCTACAGTACAAGATATAAACCATGCAGGTGATAATACATAGTCCACTGAGGGGTAAAATCAAGAAAAGATACTTTGATCACAACTGTATCCAAGTCAGGTTTTCATACACTAAAAACAAATATGATCTGTACTCCTATGTGGGAAGAGCAGTCTCATCTGGCCACGAATGCATCACTGTTTAGAAATAAGACCTGTGTTAGAGAAACCCTCACATACATGCATGAAGAAACATGTGTGAAGAAGCTGACGGCCACATTATTTATAATAGACACAGTTAGGACAGCCTCCATGTCCGTCATGTCCACTTCAGGGAAGAGTAGGCAGCAGTTAGTAAGAACAAAGATGATGTTTATGCACAGCCATGGACAGTACCAAGGATGTCCTTGGGGGAAACAGAGGCATGCTATTTTTGTTTTATTACATAAAATAATTTTTTTAATGTTTATTTTTGAGAGAGAGAAGTGAAGTGTAAGCAGGGGAGGGGCAGAGAGAGAGGGAGACACAGAATGTGAAGCAGGCTCCAGGCTCTGAACTGTCAGCACAGAGCCCAATGTAGGGCTCAAACTCATAAACCATGAGATCATAACCTGAGCCAAAGTCGGATGCTCAACTGACTGGGCCACCCAGGCGCCCCTAAAATAATTTTTTAATGTTTTTTTTAAAATTTTATTTTTGAGAGAGAAAGAAGCATGAGCAGGGGAGGATCAGAGAGAGAGGGCGACACAGAATGTGAAGCAGGCTACAGGGTCTGAGCTGTCAGCACAGAGCCCGGCACGGAGCATGAAACCACAAACCCTAAGATCATGACCTGAGTCGAAGTTGGACGCTTAACTGACGGAGCCTCCCAGGCGCCCTGAGGCATGATATTTTTAAATAACAGTGATTTGTAGAATGATAAATTCTGTATGTGACAGCTATACTATTATAATCATGTACAAATATATATTATGTATGCATTATAATTATGTATAATTACATAAATATATATAATATATACACATGTAATTGTTTTTTTATGAGAAAAGGAGGAAACACACGAGTATATACATGTTTATATAAAGGAGGAAAAAGATTGTCCAGAAAGGTGTACTGCAGACAGAGTAAATGCTCAAAGATCAGGGCAGACATTTGCCAAGAACCAAGCCAGGCACCTTATAAACATACTGTCCTTCGATCCTTGCAACAACCCCAGGAAGTAAGCGCCACTCCTGCGGACCTCCATTTTCCAATATGGCGGCACAGGGGTGGGAGTAGCCTACGCAGAGCCACACGTCCGAGCTGGGACTCGTCCCCAAGCCAGGGCACGCATCTCCCTCCACCGTGCTGATCTGGGACTCTCCTGTTGGGTCAGTCCAGGATCTGAGGGAAAACGACCCCCTCCCAGACCACAGCCTCCAGCCCCATGGATCTAGCAGGGACCACAGAGGCTGAATGGGAGTCCAGACCCTCACACCTCTGAGGCCTCGTTCCCAGAATGCATCTAGGCAAAGCTGCAGTGTGACAGGCCACTGTCTGCTCAGTGAAAGCAAAGGACAGCACAGCACAGAGCTGTCCCTGTCAAACAGCCACGCGAATCCCTGTCTGTGTGAAGTCTCAGCAGAGTTGGGTGCGGGGGGAAGCCCCCATGCATCTCTTCTCTAAAGCACGACGAACGCTGTCTGGGTGTCCTGCACACCAGCCCTCACGGCCATTACCCGATCATCCCGCCTGCGGCCGAGGGGCCAGGGCATCAAAGAGGCCAGAAAAGACTTGCTTTTCACATTTTTAAACGAACTTTCACTCATTCTTTAAAAAAAAAAAAAAAATCCCCATTTCCTCTTCCCCTCTGCTCTGGGCCATCACCATGCTGCCCTCTGCCTCTGGGAGTCTATGGGAGAAACAGAAATGGGATCACCCAGTGTTTGCCCTTCTGTGACTGCCTCTGTCCCTTAGCATGTGTCTTCCGGTTCTGTCTGGTTGGTGCAAATGGCGGGATTTCCCTCCTTTTTCAAGGCTGAACACTCCTGAATTCTCATCCATTCATTCATTCATTCTTCCCCCTCCCTCCCCTTTCAGCTCCAGTATCTCACAGAGAAGCAGCCTTCCCTGACCTCCCCACACCAGAGTGTCTTTCCATGGGAAAGGCCCTCTTCCCACTGTGAACGTCACCTGCGTAGCACTTCCTCTCCCCCAAAGAGTCACCAGAGATCTAGCTGTGCGGTCAGCAATGTGACCTCTCCCCCTCTCCCTCTGGAATGTGAACTCCACGAAAGTAGAGGGCAAATTCGCACCCTTCCTTACGGCATCGCCACTGCCCCTCGCAGATCCCTGCACAAAGCAGGTGTCCAATAAACACGGATCCCACATTAAAAAGATCAAGGTTCCACGGTGCCATGACGATAATGAATATACTGAAATAGTCAGTGCTTCGGGATCTAGCTTCACTTAGTCACTCAACTTCTCCTTATCCTATGTATTCCCTATAACATTCTAGGCTTTTCCAAGGGCTGGAGTACCGTGTTGGTGACAAAAGAGACACCATCCTTGCCTTTAAAGGCAGAGCTCACCATCTAGGATGGAGGGGCCCCATGGGGGGGGCTTCAGAAGCTGAAACCTTGTATGAATGTTGCTCAGGGTGGACAGGGTGGGTCAGCTGGGCGGGCAGATGGGTCCCTGACGCTGGCGCCTGGCACGGGGTCCACTTGTAGCCTTTCTGAGGTCCCCAAAGGCTCTCAGGAAAACCCAGGTGTGTTGCACCTCTCCCTGCTAGTCCTTGATGATCAGGGCATTTCGGTGCAGTCTCCAAGTCCCCTTCAGCGGAGCCGGTTTGGCATGGTGGAAGTAAGCCAGAAAACAACTGGGGTTCTGACCCAACCTCCCCTCTGTGCTAAAGGACCTTGGGGGAAGTCACGCAGATGCTCCGAGCCTTTCTGTCTTCATCGGCAGGGACAGCCTGACATCTCTGTCATAAGGCTGCCGTGCTCATTAATAAGGAAGCGTGCGTTCCGTGCCAGGCTCGGGGCTGAGCCCGTGGATGCGACCCCACGGAAGAGAGGCTCACCTCACTCTGTCCACTAGGAGCTCTGGTGCGTTTGCAAGCCTCAGGGAGGGCCCTGAGCACCCTGTTCTCCACAGGGAGATCAGGAAACTCAACGCTAACGAAGTTTCTGGGATTTCTGATAGGTTCACTCCTGGATCAGCACCTGCCTGGGTGCTGAGGAACAGACAGACCCATGCATTCATTGGGCTACGATTTCAACACCCTCTTCCTCCCTCGGAAGCTGACTTTTCCTTAAGATAAAGAATCACTCTGCCCATCTGAATGTCTAAAAATGGTGTTCATCTGCCTCCTTCCGACCCTCTCTTCCTTGCTTCCTTTGTTGGTTTGCTCCTTCCTTTTCTCTTTCTCATTACTTCCTTTCTCTGAGCTGATTGCTAATATTCTGTCACCACCATCACCATCGTCTGCTTTTCGGTTAGATACATATGCCAGGGAATCCTATGATGTAATATAACACTCTTTACAAAGGCACATCCAAGATATGGGGCGTGACCCAGCTGAACCCGCTGGTGCAAGTTTATGTTCTCCCCTTGCATCCCCGAGTGTTTATAAGGAACGAACGAGTTGCAGGCAGAAACAGAAAGAAGAGAATTGGACAATATGCCTTTCCCAGACTCGTGCACAGAACCGCCTGCTTGGCGTCTCCCCTGGGCGTCTGGCTGGGACTTCAAATACAAGGGAGCCCCCAACCGGCCCTCCACACACTTGCTCCCCTGTACCCTTCCCGTCTCTGAGGGCAGTCACACCTTCCCAGGTGTCTGGGCTCATCTTTGATTTCACGTTCGTTCACACCCCACCTGCGGCCCATGGGTCGATCCTATTGGGCTCTGCTTTCAAAGCACAATCAGAATTCGTGCCTTTTCTCCATTTCCGCTGCTTCTACCACGTTCTCACCTGCCACCCCTCACCTGGATTCCTCAACAGCCTTCTTCCCTCCACGGTCTGAACTCACCACAACCATCGCAGCAAACCACTCAAAACCTAAGTCAAATCACATTTTGCTTATGATCGCTCCTTGGCTTAAAACCTTGCAGTGTCGCCCCGATTCGCTCCGTGTGAAAACCTACTTTCTTACAACATCTGGTGTCTCATCTCTCCGGCCCATTTCTCACCCTCTGTAGTCGTACTAATAGCAATATCTAAAGTTTGTCGTGTGCTTAGTACGGCCCGGTGCTCAGGTTTTATCGGTATTCCGCAATCCCGTCATGATCCCATGGTGCAGGGACTGTGGTCATCCCTATTTTACAGAGGAGGAGGCGGAGTCAGAGAGGGTGGGTGGCTTGCTCGCAACCTACTTCTTGGAAGCGATGGGCCAAGAGTCACCCTCACCCCCCCCACTATTTTTAGCACTCCCCAGGGGGCCCTGCCCCCGGCAGTGATCACTGTGGCGTAAGGGGAATACGTTTGGAACTCCAGCTTCGCCGCTCACTCATCGTGCGACCTTAGGCGCGTCACTTTACCTCTCTGCGTCCTTCTCCCATAAAACAGGATTTACAAGCGGGTTGGCATTATCACGATGATAAATGAGAGCGTTGGGAAAATGCCGGTCACGTGTTAGGCACTCTATTAATACACGATCTTCCTGGCTCCTCTCTCTTCCTCCCAAGAAATGATGGAATGGTAAACTCGTCCAAGAGACGAGATACTAAAAAGAACATCGTTCTGATACCAGCTGCCAGGGTGCATGGAGCCTTCAAGACTTCCAGCAACACGAAGCGCTCCAGAGCGGCAAGTGGCTGCTGGAGTCCTTTCTCCTCTTTGACAGGAGGACATCTGGGGCTTCCCGTCCACGCACCATGACGCACGTTTTCTAGGGGGCGTATCAATTATGCATTCTCTTGCCTCCATTAATATTTCAGGTTTCATAAGCATAAATAAAACATACATTAATTAGAAGTTTGCAGTCAGACCACCCTTTCCCGACCTGCTCCCGCCCCCCGCCTCATTTCCAAAGCCAAGCAGCAGGTGGGAGGTCCACGGCCATAAATCATTTCGTTCCATCTTTCCAGGGCGCGCACCCCTGCTGGGTCACAACAGCTGGTTCAGAGCAGCTTGCTGTTGGGTCGCTGAGCGCCGACACCGACTCGAGTCTATTGTTGCTCCCTTTTAGAAGAAATTAAAATTATTCATGAGGTGCCGCTTAGCTGAACACTTGGATCCTTTTCCCCCCGCAGCAGGGACAGGTTTCCCGGCCAGAACTTGCTGCCGAAGAATTTAACATTGGTTAAAAGTGAACATCTCCTCCAAGGGGGGACATTAATACCCTTAATGTTCGGGGAGTCTTGGCATCTCTTGCTGAGAAGCGGCCAAATTACATTAGGTAGGTACTTCTGCTCCTGAGGGGACTAACAGGTGGCCTGGGGACATCGCGCAGGTGTATTCACCTGGAGCAGATGCACGCTGGTGTGAACTATTCATCTCTCCAAAGCACAGACTGACCAGCACCCTCAGTGGGTCCTTGGACACGGGCACGTCGGCAGGTGGGACAGAACTTGGGGTTGTTTGCACTTGTACCTACGAGGGTCGGGGCACCTAGAATGCTTTGCTCCCCACGTGTGGACCCGGCGGAGGACAGGAAGGAGGCTGCTTCTCGGATTGCTCTCGGAGCTCCCCACTGTAAGGGCGGCTAACTCAGATGCCCACGGCCACACGGTGGGAGGGAGCCAAGCACGCTGAGTGAGGAACCCAAGAACGAGAGGCCTCACTGAGGCAGAGCAGTCAGGACGCATGGATCATACACGGTGGAGCTAGACTTTGAACGCAGACCTGTCTGGCTCCCAAGTTCTCCACATCTCTTTTGTGCACGACCTGGATCATGAGATAAAGCAAGACAGGCTTCAGAAATCCACAAACGGAGTTCTGTTATAAATCATTTCATGTGCCCAGCTCTCAGCGGACAGATGAACGGTCATCCTCTCCATTCTAGAAGAAAAAGAACTTGTGTGACTGCAGGATTCATTGCATGCTCTTCTGTTTCTGTCTCTTGTTCCTCTGAAGCACTGCGCTCAGGGAATTCCAACAAAGGCCACCCTCATCCTGTCATGTTCTCTCCCTGGTGGCATTCGGTCTCTCCGATACTCGGCTTTCTCCCTCCTCTGGGCACAGATGTCAGCTTCCGTCCGTCTTGCACTGGGCAGATGTGGGATGGACCCTACAAAGTCCCTTGCCAATTTCAGGGTTCTGGATCTGACCACAGAAGCACGAGAGCCCTCTGGGCACCCATCACCGAAGGCAGAGGGCTTTGACCTTGACCCCTGTGCCCAGCACTGAGGTTGAACGCGACCCATGTGATTCCTTCATTGGTTCACAATTCACTCCATTTTACCTGGCATACGACCCTCATCTCTGGCATCTAGCACGCCACTGCTCAGTGGCCCATGCCACTTGTGAGGATCTGGGGAACATAATGGGTCCCTCTGTAAAGTGCCACTGGCTGGTAAGGTGGTGCTTTTAGGGCAAAACAAGTTGGAAATGAAATAAATTCCTAAGACTGTCCTGTGGCATTTTCCTCGGCAGTTCTGGGACTCCATCCTGAGGGAATCCTTCTTATATCCTTTTGCCATTTACTGAGCACCTTCTCTGTGCCAAGCCATAGTTTACATAAACATCTCATGTATATCGTCCACGTGGCCAGGGGGCAGATATAAATGTCACAGTCCCTGAAAGCCACGGAAACTACCATTCAGAGAGGTTGAGTTACTTGTCAGAGTCCTTCAGCCGCTGGGTAGGAAAGGATCCAGTTTTGAGCCCAAAGCACTTTTCCTTTAGACAAATTGCCCACGCATTTGGCCGCCCTCCATAGCCATGCTATTTTGGAAGCTCCATTTAATAAGTTAAAATGAATTTTATGGGCAGCTGAGTAATTATCTGACTTGAACCCAATTAAAAATTGAGTCCATTCTGCCTGAGTTTGAGGGATTCTTTTGATGGATGCTGGACAAATGGATTTCTCCTTTTAACCAGAACTCCGAGGTCCAGATGGCCAGGCTGGCTTCTGTACAGAGCGTCCCCAAAGAAGTTTGCGCGGTGGACCCACACGCGCCCACGGGTCCACGTGACTCCGTGGCGTGCACGTGCACCAAGCAGGGGGAAGACTCCTGACTCCTGCAGCCAGGCATCTGAGTTGTACTGTCAGCAGCCAGGGGGGTTTAATTGGAACACACTTCTTTTGAGAAAGTCAGCGAGGCTCTAGAACCCCCAGATCTGAGCTTCTAAACACGTCTGGCCACCTGACAGCTGTGTGAACTGGGGCAGGTCACCGCCCATCTCAGCACCATTGCTTCTCCTAGGAGACAGATGGGTGGGTGGTCGGGGACTTGGGTCACAGGCAGGAGCCCAGCGCGGGAGTCACGGGGAAGCTCGCTCCCAGAGGGGACCAGAGTCAGGTGCGGAGCAGGCGGCATCAGTCCCCCAGATGCCCCGCGGAATTGTGGTCGTCACTCCTAGCGTCACTCGACAGCCTGCATGAGCCCCAGCGCCAGCCCTGGACGTCTGGGCATGCTGTCAGCCTGGTGCCCGAGAACCTGGAAGACATGGCCACCAAGCCACCAGCCGTTTTCAAAATGATTTCAAAACGTCCCTCATTTTTTTGGTGCTCATTTCTCCGATGCCACTCTAGAGAAGATGCAATAGATCTGCAGAGCCTGGCAGTCACTGAGACCCAAGGAAGTGGGCATTTGGCATTTTCACCTTCTAAAGTACAAGGTGGGCTCTGCTTGAAAGGCCGGGACAATGTCTGAGTAGCAGAAGGAGATTCAGGTGCTGGATAACCAAAAAGAGAATGGCAGACACCTACTACGCATGGGAATGATCCTACCCGTCTGCTTCCTTCCATCATTCATTCCCTCACCGCACGAGCATTTCCTGGTCATCTAGTATGTGCTAAGCACGGGGAGTCCGCCAAAACAGCGGCTTACCGTGAAGACCGACATCACCACTCAGGACAACCGACGCCGACTCCAGTTTCTGAGCACGAGTTCTGTGCCAGGCACGGCACTGGACCCTTGACTCGTCTTCCTCTGCAAGTTCACGAGCCCCAAGATCACGGCACGGCGCTGCTACGCAGTGATTCACACGATTTGCAATGGCGGGTGGTCCGTAAAAGCGAATTCTCTCTCTCCTCGGCCGGACGGGTTTGACGCGTGATCCCAGGAGATTAAGTTTTCTTGCTTTTCTTTTAGACGTCACTAAGCGCACAGATCAAAACACGGAAATCTGGTGATTGCGTCGGGTGTGTGATGTCAGCCGCTGCGGCTCAGTCACGGGGGACAGCTGCCAAGCAGGTGACAAGTGGAGTGAAGGACACTGGTGGCGCTGACGCGCAGCTTGCCGCCTGCAGACTCAGATCATCTGTCACCAGACCCCCTCCCTATGCTGAGTTAAGCTGATGGAATTACAGGCATGTTTCTACTTGGGAAATGATAGACCGAGCTGGCCCTCGGGGCTGTCACCTCCGGCATCCCGGCCTGGGCTGTCTTGGGACCTGGGCTCTGGGCGTGGTTCTTCCTAAATCTATAACCATCCTGAGACTCGGTCACTTACACCATCGTCACAGAACTGATACCCAATCCTACGGCCGATGAGAAATTGAAATGTGGGAAGGCCAGCAAAGCACCAGGCTTAACGTCGTTGGTGGTCACCGGCAGTTACCGCTGCTCATGTTGTTACTATTATTATGTCTGTCCCCAGCTCTGCCACTTACGGGTTTAGCCAAGTCACTCAAGGCACAGTCTGTGCCTCAGTTTCCTCACATGACACCCAGATGCCTCTTCTGGTCCATTTCCTAAAAAACACTCTAAGGACAGGCAGGGAAAGCAGACCAGTCAACACTCACAAAATTAGCTCCTGGGGACAAAGTGACTCCTTTGCGTGACAAGATATGAAGGCAAAGGCTGCCTGGTACGGCGTGTTCGCTCGAGAGCTGGCCTCGTGGTAACATGGGTCACGTGCTCTCGAAGCACCCCCCCCCCCCGTTTGTCTGTAAAACAGGGCTCCATGCCAACCTCTTAAATCATCGTGAAGACAAGGGAAAGCATGAGAAAGTTCCAGAAATTACTGCGTGTTATCCCAAGTCTGTGGACTTTCGAAGACGGTGTTTCCCAGAGCCGAAAGGAACCCCTCTGTCACTGCGCAGGCAGCCCGGTGCCGGGCTCTCTGGTCTGAAGCCAGCCGCTGGCCGCTGCTGACATCACATCCCCACTGCCACCTCTGCTCAGCCGTCCCCCTGCACCCCCGGCCACCTGGACCTTCCGGAACATACTGCACTGTCTTGCCTTTGCACATGCTCTTCCTTCCACTAGAAAGCCTCTGCTGGAGCACCCGGCCCCGTGGCTTCCCCGCGGCGCGGCACCCAGCCTTCCGTGCCCGGCTGTCCTGTCACCCGCCCGAGGGCGAGGTCCTTGCCCATCTACCCCCAGCAGGAACCACACAGATGCGAGTCGGCACCGCGGATGGGCGGAGCTCCGACCCCGGGTTCAGACCTCACCTCGTTCTCTTATCCTCTGTGTGACCACAGGCAGGTCATTCAGACAACCTGACCCTCACTGCAGGGGGGCCCTCACCGCCCTGCGCTGAGCACTGGAGATGCCCGGGACACAGACTCTGGTGCAGGTCAGCGGAGGGGCCTGAGAGTCTGCATTTCTTACAGGCCCCGGGGCCCGCCGACACTGTAGGTCTGCAGTCCCCACTGGGCGGCGTGGGCGCCGAGTCTGCTGACTGCAGCACTGGGCCACGCGTGGGCGTTCGGCTCGAGGGGGCGGCTGACGAGTCGAGAGAGGCCGACATGAGGATCCGTGGACGCGATGCAGCGAAAGCCTCAAACCCACCAGTCCTGGCTACTCAGGGCACGCCTTGTCCCAGCTGTCACTCACAGTTTGGGATGCGGGTCAGGTGGCGCAGGCGGAGAAAGCCAGCCAGTGCCCTGTGTCAGGCTGGTGAATGACCACTTCCTGGCTAATGAAAAAAAAAAAAAACCCAATGCTGCCATCATTCTAAGCTTGTTATTCCACTTTCTAAAATTTTTTAATGTTTATTTTTGAGAGAGACAGAGCGCGAGCGAGTGCGCATGAGTGGGGAGGGGCAGAGACAGAGAGACACAGAATCTGAAGCAGGCTCCAGATTCTGAGCCATCAGCACAGAGCCCAATGCGGGGCTTGAACTCACAAACAACGAGTTCATGACGTAAGCCAAAGTCGGACGCTTAACCAACTGAGCCACCCAGGCGCCCCTATTGTTTTTAAACATTGACATCCTCGATATGATGGAAATCATGGTATTTAGCCCAGCATGCTGTTTTGGGGCAAGCATTCAGCACGCAGTAGGTACTCACTAGGGAACACACTTTCCCATCTCTCAGCGTGCCTCACGTCACCCACAGTTGAGGCTGAACAACTGCCCAGCCAGTCCTAAACGCAATCATAAGTGTCCTTTTACAAGAGTGGCAAGGGGAAAGAACACAGACACACAGAAGAGGAGGGGGCACCGTGACCGAGGAGGCGGACAGATGGCAGGTGCTGGCTTTGAAGACTGGAGGGACTCGGCCACAAGCCGAGGCGCTCCAGGAGCCACTGAGACCTGGAAGAGGCGGGGAGGATCCTCCCCGGCACCTCTGGAGGGAGCACAGCCCTGCCAACACCTTGACTTCAGCCCCGTGACAGTGACTTTGGACTGCTGGCCTCAAGACCTGTTAGTGAATGCGTTTCTGTTGCTTCAAGGCACCAAGTTTGCAGTGATTTGTTACAACAGCCACAGAAGACAAATGCATCCACTTCTGTGCAGATTTCTTCCTCTGCAGTGCACTGCAGGGAGGAAAAGCGTCTGCAGTAAGAACGCAAACTCTTGGTCTCCCAGGACCGCATCGCTTGTCGGAGAGAATGCCGCCCAGCCCAGACAGGGAGCTTTCTAAGTGAGCCTTTCCGACCTCACACGGCTGTTGAGATCTGGCGAGAAAGCCAGCTTGAGGGGGACTGGCAGTCACTGGGAAGGTTCCTGGGATCTTTTCCAGGCCAAACCATCCTCTGAGCCTGTCTTGATGCCTGAGCTGGGATGGAGAGGCCGAGCCCTCACCAAGAGGAAGCCAGCCTGGGTATGGAGTTCAGCTTCACGGAGCCAACATGACCGGCGCGTGCTGGATCAACCCGAAGGATCACGGCGGATACATCATCGCTAACAAACGTGCAGGATTCAGTGACGGGGGCGGGGCAGCGAGCCAAGAAGCTAGATGGTCCCTTAGGACGTCTCGTCTTGAGCTTCAGGCTATCAGGGAAGGCCGTTTCTCAGTTAGGAATCTTAGGCTCCGCAAATCTGCCCAAGGTCATAGAGCTGGAAGGCGCAGAGCTGAGATTTATAGCCAGGTCTCTTGGATTTCAGTTGGCTTTCTCAAAGGGGGCTGAAGACAGGGGAAGGTCTTCCGGGCGTGCCTGTCTGGGGGTCGCATTTCTGTGCCCTCCCCCCTCCCTCCACCTTGCTTCTGTTTGCTACAGAGAAAGAAGCCTGGTTTTAGAGCTAAGAGTTTCCAGTGTTGGCTTTTTATTTTCATGTGGACTCATACCAACACCGAGGTCTAATTTTTTCTGGAAGTCCTTTTGGGCTACTTTATTATCCTTGAGCTGAAGAAGAGTGTGCGTGCGCCTGTGTGTGCGTGCGTGTGTACACGTGTGCACACACGTTTGGTCTTATCAGCTCACTCGTCTAGGGCTGTGCTAAACTTGGAAAAGAACAATGTTGCAGCTCGGTGTCAAGCTGATTAATTCTTGTGGCAGCTCTGATGGAAAACCAACCGCATTTTTGTCCCGGCCTTGTTACCTTCCTCATTCTCTGTCATTCTTTTTCCCCTTCCTAATCTAGCTTCGGAATCTTAACAGCCTGTGTAACCTCCACAGAACCCTGGTGGACTTTCCACCGTGACTCTCTCTGAGAGAATGGGGAAAAATTACATTTCTCTGGCTTCTCACAAATTCTCGGAGGGAGTGCATAGCTCCTCAAATGATGGGCCATTTCAAAGGTGATCGGATGTTATAATTTCCTCAACCCTGAGTCCAGGTCTAGAGCTCCCAACGTATTTCATGGAAAAGATCATCACAGCGAACACAGTATCCGTTGCTGGTCTCTGGTCTCTGTATTTTCCATATATTGAGCTCATTTTAAACTACACAAGTCTATGAAAGAGGTACCATTATCACCTCCATATGAAAGATGGTACCCCAGGGGTTCAGACAGGTTAAGAAACTTCCCCAAGGCCACACAGCTGTTCAATCTAGGACTTGGATTCACGTGTCCACATCCTTGACCACCCTGCTAAGGTCCTATATTTACTCTGAAGCTGTTTTATTACATTGTAAAGCGGCTAACGTGAACGAGAATTAATCGCGTGCCAAGTAAATTGTGTGGTGCTTTATATACATTTTGGTTTCCAAGTCTGGCTGACAATCACAACTGCCTGGGGACTGAAAACAAATTTCAGAGCCTCTGTGACCTCCATCTCTAACCTCCTCAGTAGTTGTTAGGAGAATTGAGACCAGGAATCTATATTTTGAGTTCCAGTGTAGCCTGCCTGCCAGACAGGTCCTGGGCAGCTGAGGGGGAATGAGATAGTTTCCCGTCCCTCTGTTGTCCGGAAGGATGATCATGGTCCCTCAAACAGCCCCCAGTTGGCTCAACTTTAAGAGGCCACCCCCAGTGGGGCAGAAACAACACGGATTGCACACTCTGCCCCTGGCCCCTTGCACCACCCCACCCCTCCACCACGGTGCTCCAGCCACACTTGCCTTCTCTCTGCCGCAGGGCCTTTGCATTGGCTGATCTTCTTCCCGGACCGCATGGGCTATTCCTACAGCTGGCTCCTTGCATCCTCAGAGACGCTTCCTTGGCCACTCGGCGTACATTCTTCCTCCCTGTTTCTTCCTCCTCCCTTCCAGGAGTTGGCCAATATTCTGCAAAGAGCCAGACAACACATATTTTAGCATCTGTGGGCCACCTAAGGTTCATGTTGCATTTTATTATTCTTGCTTACAACACGAAAAATGTAAAAAATTGGGGCACCTGGGTGGCTTAGTCTGTTAAGCATCCAAGTCTTTTTTTTTTTTTTCAATTTTTTTTTATTTCTTTTTGAGAGACAGAGACAATGCAAGCAGGGGAGGATCAGAGAGAGAGGGAGACACAGAATCTGAAGACAGGTTCCAGGCTCTGAGCTAGCTGTCAGCACAGAGCCTGATGCAGGGCTCGAACCCAAGAACCATGAGATCATGACCTGAGCCAAAGTCAGACACTCAACCAACTGAGCCACCCAGGCGCCCCTAAGCATCCAACTTTTGATCTCAGCTCAGTTCTCAATTTCAGGGTCATGAGTTCAAGCTCCATGCTGGGCATGGAGCCCATTTCAAACTAACTAACTAAAATGTAAAAAATCATTTTTAGCTTATGGTTTGTTGACCCACCTGTTTTTAATTTTAGAGAGAGAGAGAGAGAGCACACGAGTGAGCATGGGGGAGAGGAGCAGGGAGAGAGAGAGGGAGTCTTAAGCAGGCTCCAATGTGGAGCTTGATCCCAGGACCTTGGGATCACGATCTGAGCCAAAATCAGGAGTCGGATGCTCACCCGACCGAGCCCCCCGGGCCCCCCTGTTTGGTGGCCCTTAATTCAGCATCCGGTTCATATTGTGTCCATTACTGCCCTCCTCGGACTGGTGCTCTGAGAGCTCACGACTATATATTGACTGGCCTGTCTTCTCCACGAGCCGATGGCCTAGTGGAGACTCCGTCTCTGGGTCACCAGTGAGCATCAGCCCTTACGCCAGGATGCCTAACAGGTACTGATTAAACGAAGAGTCTTTAACTTAACTTTCAATCCGCTGCCTTTCCCCCAAACACTGCCAGGAAGCTACAGGCTAGGATGGCTTGGAGTGGCCAGAAGTCTCGGGGATGTTTGTCCTTCCCCCTTTCATTCCATGCTAAGGGACTTAGGATACTTGTGTTCAACAAATAGGTTCCCAGCCTCGGGGCTCACAGAAAGCCCACCCCCATAAATACAGGTAGAAGTGGGAAAATGCCCTCACCTAGACACCTGCCCCACTGACATAGCAATTTAGATGCCACCACCGGTTCTCAAGGGACCTCCAGATTCCACTTAATTGAAAACCAGGCAGTCAGCTCATGGGCTTCCCACAGGGGCCACCGCTAGATGTCAGACACCAACCCCACCAAACCCGGCAGAACGCTAGCGTTCTACCCTGGCCACTGCCTCATCTTATTTGCGATGATGATGATGATGATGATGACATTAATGATGATGACAGGTTTTTTTCTCTTTGGAAGTTAAAATAGCTTTATTTTTTATTATCCAGATCATTTGTGGGAATTTTCAAACTTTAATACGGGAAAGACTAAAAAGACAAAAAAGTCACCCAAATTCCCATCAACCCTACATAACTTGTTAGCCACTTTCAATATACTTTTTAATGTTTATTTATTTTCTGAGAGAGAGACAAGAGTGTGAGTTGGGGAGGCGCAGAGAGGGAGACACAGAATCCGAAGCAGGCTCCAGGCCCTGAGCTGTCAGCACAGAGCCCGAGGCGGGGCTTGAACTCACAAACCACAGGATCATGACCTAAGCTGAAGTTGGACGCTTAGCCGACTAAGCCACCTAGGTGCCCTGACTTTCAGTATTTTAAAAAAGAGCACATTTCCAGACATCTTTCTAGCGCTTAAAGAAACAGACACCTTTGTAATTTACATGAGTGGGATTCTACATCCTCTAAGTGACAAATAGACGCTCAGGGCTCTGGGCCTAGATGTAACACTAACCCCAGGGGGCCCATCCGAGAAGAAAAGGATTATGTGCCAACTCCCTGGACCTCACTCTCAGGATTCTTTGGCTAGAATCCATCCAACCAAATATGTGTGCCTCAAACAACCGTGTTCCCGGCCTCCCTCTCTCCACGGCCACGCACACCCACCTGCTATTTACGGACAGCGTGAGCACCGCTCACGTTCTTATCAGGGAAAACGGCTTCCAGAAGTGCTCTGGGCCATCAAAGGCTGGAGTCAGAGATAAAACAGTGCAGGTGACTGCTGTCCCCTTGACTCGGATGACGCCTCTATGTACTGCGTCAATGCAAGACTTAGGAGAGGTCAAAAATGACGCTAGGGAGGAATATGCCTTTAGACCGGTCCCTGGATCCCTCCCCCTAATAGACTTCCTCTCTGCACCCTCATGACCTCAGCCCCGAAAAAGGAAGGTGTGCAAGGAGTCTTGAAGGCACCTCAGGACACAGGCGCCTTCTCCTCTCAGTGGGGGGCTCACGTGGTGTGACACCCTGAGTCACTGATATTTAAGTAGATACCGGGCGGCAGGTGCGTGGAGAGCATCGTGCGTGTCCCACCTTGTGTGTGGCAGTGACCTTGTTCTGCGCGGAGAGGACGCCGAGGCTGAGCGCAGGCGGGTGACTTGTCCAGGCGCCCGGGCCAGCAAGCCTGCGGGCGCCTGCGCTGCGGTCCAGGCACATCGTAGGTGCGCCTTCGGTGTGGCTTTTTTCCCTTTACTCGTGTTCTGCCACCGGATTCCATTTTGACAGGGCCCTCTGGCTGCTGTGTGTGTGTGCGTGTGTGTGTGTGCAAGCGCGCATGTGTGTGCATGTGGCCCGAGCAAGAACGGGAGCAGACAGACCAGCTGGAGTTTCCAGAGGAGCGACAAAGGGGACCATGGTCAGCGTGTGGACACTGGGTGTCGCGAGAAGCAGCTGGATTCTCTGACAAGAGGGATAAGGACACAAAGAGAAGATGTAGGAACAAAATACTCTTGAACGGCCGGGCCCCTCCTCAGAATCATGGTGGGAACACTACAAGGACAGTCTGATGCCCCCGGTCCTGTAGCTGCGCAGCCCCGTCTCCTCCGGGGCAGGACGAGCCCGGGCTTAGACCCGTATGTTCTGCTTCCCGTAACTGTGCATCTTGGAACCACCTCCGCACCTGCTAGACTGGGGCAGTAACATGAATGGACCCGTCACAGCGTCTCCGGGCGGGCTCAGGGGGACGGTGCGAGCCCGTAGCTGGGGCCCCTGTGTGTGATGGGTGCAAACTGGATGCTAGTTCTCAATCCTCTTCGGAGACCTGGAGGCCTGTGCTTCGGTCCTGGGATGGAGCCCTTCCGGCGAGGTCACTGCAGCCCCCACGGAAGTGTTTGTCTAGCCGCGGCCATAACCTTGACCGCTGGGTCAGGGCGCTCAGGCCCCTTATGCCTCAGTTTGCTCACCTATGAAATGGGAGAGGATTGAAGGAGGTGACACAGGGACCGGGCACAGAGCTGTCGCTCCATCCCGCCTGCTTCTCTTCTCCTTCTGAGTTACTCTTCGCGGGCGCCCATTACCTGCACTGAGATTTGCCCTCACGCTTCACCCCTGCTCCGGGTTACAGAAGACGGTGCTCCTGTCTGCTTGCGTTCGGAGCTGCAGCTATAGTTCTGGGGGCGGGGACGTAACGTCCTTGCAGAGCGCCTGATTCTGACACTTCCTGTCCTCTACTCGTCCTGGGCCGGCTCCTGTGCGGACAGACACCTACAGCCTCTGTTCTGAGCAGGGGCTGTTTGTGGGGCTTCAGTCAGAGGCAGGATTGGGATTTTTTTTTAAGTCACAGGAGTATCGGTAGTGCGTCCCCTCCCCTCCTTATCTCTCATCTGGATGTTGCATTTAGTCTCCCCAGTCCACGCCGGCTCCTTCTGATCCCTGTCCCCTGGCTCCTTCTGATCCCTGTCCCATATGGCTGCCAGAGGCGCGGGGGCCACTTATCAAGGCCCAATCACATCCTGAAGCTGTTCTCACAATCTTGCAGCGGCTTCCACTGTGCTCACAATAAAGACAAAGTCCTTCCCCGGGCTCATAGGGTTGTCTCGAAACCTCCTCCTTCTCCCTCTCCCTACTCAGGCCCCACTGGCCTGCCCTTGGCAAGATGGTTTTTCATCCTTTCTTCAACACCAGGGCCTGTCCACATCTCGTCTCTCTTTTGGGGGAGGGCCACTGGGGCATTTAGAGAGAGGGGTACAGTCAATAACATAGAGGTAGGACATTCAGAGACCCAATGCCCTGAAAATACCACCCTGCCGCCATATGCAATTTCAACTTAAATAATAGTAGACCACACCATGTAATTTTAGCTTCTCTGATAACCCACGTTTATGTTCTGCTGAAATAAATCAGTCCTGTTTTTTAAGTTGCTGTCACTTTCTCCTTTAAAATTTTCTTATTTGTTCTCCTTTGCTTTCTGTCTCTCTGGGTCCCTGCTTTTCTGATACCCTGAACCTTGTTCTTAATTTGCCAGTTGGGAATTCTAGCCACTGGAGTCAAGCATGGGCTTTTTAGAAGGAAGGAGGAGTTAAAAGAGAGCAGAGCAAGGAGTCTCCAAAGACGACAAGGGGTCTCTGGAATATCACCATCATCTTCCTCATTTTTAAAATAATAATGACAATAACGGGAAGAATCACCCATGCATGGCCCAGAACTCTTTGACGAAGTACTCTCATCCTTGTTTTGCAGGTAAGAACATCTAAGGCTCGGAGAGGTCGCACTGCCCGCTCCGTGTCCAAATTTCTTCTTCTGATAAAGACACCAGTCATGGAAGGAGAAGCCATCTTACTTAGGTGTGACCTCACCTTCACTGGACCACATCTATAGGGACCCTATTTCCAAATGAGGGCACATTCGCAGGTGCTGGGGGTTAAGACTCCAACACATCTTTTTTTTAGAGACGCAATTCAACCCATGACAAGGTGAAGTAGGAGCTTAGCAGTCACCCTGAGCCATGAGGAGCAACTGAGCCATGGGGGCCGTGGGGGGCCCTGCTGTGTAGAGATTCCAGGGGCTCAGAGGGTGGGGGTGATTTCAAGTAGTTCTGGGGGCAGACGGAGGTGTGGGAGAGAGACTGGCCTCCCAGCCACGGGCTCCCTGTCCATACCTCCTTGGACGAGAACCTGCTTCCCAGGGGCGTGGCTGGCTGACAGCCTCCGGTGTGTGTTAGGATCCTACAGGGCGTCCATGCTGACGCTGTGTCCTCCAGCTCGTGCTCAGCCAGTCATTAAGGCCGGGGCACCAATGCCAGCCCGTCCCAGCACAGGATCCTCCCAACAGGCCACACGTGCTTGGAAGCTCTTCCCCGGCCTGGCTGAGCCTCCCTCGGGGCCACAGGGCAGGCTGAGGGTCTCCCTACCCACCGCTCCTTCCTCGTCTCCTCTGCTCTCCTGTCCACTCCCTTCCTCCTCTCTCCTCTTCCAGGTGTCACACCTGCGTCAGGTCCCCATCTGCTGCTGCCCCCTTCCCGTTCGCCTTCAGGGACATTTAACCCAACACGTCTCCACATCTCAGCCCACCTTGACACCCACTTCTCGGCGAGCCCACATGGGCACACGCAGAAAAGAGAACAGGGACCTGCATGTGCAGCCCTCCTGGAACCCCCAAACCGGAGGCTCCGTGCTCCCCAGATCCACACGGATGTTTCCATCAGATTTGGAGGATGTGTCAAAGGTGTGATGGAGGTGAGCTAGCTGACAGGATTCTCTCCAGCCACTCCCTCCACAGCTCCTACCTGCTCTAGAGCCTGCAGAAGTCACTGAGTCCCTTCCTGGTCTCTGCATGGAGCACTTCCTTCCTCCCTTCCTCCCTTTCTTGTTTTAATGTTTATTTGTTTTTGAGAGAGAGAGAGACAAAGAATCCGAAGCAGGTTCCAGGCTCCAAGCTGTCAGCACAGAGCCCGACGTGGGGCTCGAACCCATGAACTATGAGATGGTGATCTGAGCCAAGCTCAGATGCTCAACCGACTGAGCCCCTCAGGTGCCCTGAGCACTGCTTTCCTGATAAAAGAGGAGGACAAGTTGAAGCCAGCCCTTCCCTCTCTTCCCCCGGGGTTTTTCTGCCTGAAACAGGGACAGAACGTCCGGATCCCGGCAGCCGGTGAGAATGCGTGTAACCATCACGAAGGAAAGACTCAGAGAAGCCGGAGAAGCCAACCCGGCATCGTCAGGCCGCTGACTGGACCCCAGCAGCTGCCCAGCGCTGGACGTGCTGCGCCCTCAGAACAAGGGACCCAAACCACGGCATGTCACTCGCGGGTGAAAACCCACCCAAATGAAGAAGACGATCGGATTGAAATACGTGCTCTGTGGACTCGGGACAGGCCGGATTTCACGGGCAGATCGCCGTGCGCTTGGCATGCGGCCGAGAGCGGACCTGGGCTGGGGACACCTGGCCCCGCCGTTGTCTGTTGGCGGAGGGGACGAGGCGGGGAGTTTGCGCTTGGTTGTCGCTTCCCTACTTCATCTGATGAGCAGGGGGCCCAGAGAAGGCAGCGGGTGTGACAGCGGGATTGGGTAGGAGGGGCGCCTGTGTCCAGGGGCGCGAGCTGGGACCCTGGGGGGAGTGGTCCGGGGACCCCCCCTAGGGAAGACACAAAGGCAGACTCGCTTGGGTGTCCTGAAGGAGTTAACCTCTTAATATTACCAAAGGATTTCGGGTCCACTTCCCACATCTTTCCACATTCCCCCCAAGGCCCGCATCTCCACCAGCTGAAAATGAATCACCCCCACACTCCGAGTGCAATACGGTGTCATGTTCTTTACTTAACACCAGCGCGAGTACCACTCACGCACCAAAAAAGCCCAAGTAATTATATGTCTGTTTCCTCCGCGGCGATTATTTGCATGTAAAACCAAGGCACCTGCCATGTTAATTGTGCCCTTTTTATAAACATCTCCTCCAGCCGACCGACCAAAGATGCACTTTGGGGATGGGGTGTGTGCTGGAAGGGAAGGATTCGCTTTCCAGCTGATCTTCAGATTTTCCTGGAGGTCAGTGATGTGTTCATTCAAATGCTAAGCCTTCACCCCGACGGTCTGGGAAGACAATTCACCGAACTTAAAAAAAAAAAAAAAAAGAAAAGAAAAAAAGAAAGAAAAAAAAGCGAGAAAATAAAGAATCCTCGGAGTAGGAGACTCGAGAAGGGAATCAACCCAACCTCCCTGCCTGGCGTTCAGAGTCCTAACATCACGAGGAGGATGAGGTTTCCAGAAGAAAAATAGAAAGAAAAAAAAAAAAGACACGTGCGCATACGGCTGTATCATCTAGGCATCGGGAAATACTCCTTGACGGCAATTTCTCCCCCCTATTTATACACCGAAGCATGAGATACGGTGAAGGACACACATTCTTAAGCATCCGACTCTTGATTTAGATGCAGGTCATGATCTCAAGGTTCGTGAGATCAAGCCCCACATTGGGCTCTGTACTGACAGTGAGGAGCCTGCTTGGGATTCTCTTTCTCCCTCTCTCTCTGCCCCTCCTCCACTCATGGTCTCTCTCTCTCTCTCTCTCTCTCTCTCTCTCTTCCTCCCCCACTGTTGGCCCCTACCCCCTTCTCCAGATAAATAAACACACACTTAAAAAGAAGGCAGAAACACCAGGAAGCATGTAGTTTGGGCATTCATGGCAGGAGCCCTGGAGTTGAGTCTGGGGTGCAGCAGTGAGTGTCCTTTTTAACGTTTCCTCTCATGGAGCTCAGTCACCAGAGAGCATCGGGCTCACCCCCATGCTGCTGGGGAAGCTTCTGGAAGAAGACAGGGCCTGATCACTTGAGAAGTGCGTGCACACGTACGTCTATGCGCATTACGGTTTGGGCATACACAGACACACTGTTGTTTTCGAATGATGGGAACCAGACACTATGCTGAGAATCTTCTTAGCAATCTTCCTAACATTTTAATGAGCTTGGTGGGGGCACCTTATCAACCACAGTAACAGTAATCCTCATCATTGGTGTTTATCGACATTCAGAGAGGTTAAGTGTCTCACCTGAGGTTATGCAGCCGAGTTAGGAGTTTGAACTCAGATCCACCTGACCCTTTATTTGTTGATACCCTAACGGCCTCCATGCTGAGTCTGGGCCCTTCAAGTGCTTTCCGTACAGGATTGCTGACGCTTCTGAGGCTGCCGAGTAGGTGTTATGGAGGCCCATTTTAAGGACAAAGAAGCACTTTCCTGAAGTCACATGATCAGAAGAGAGCGCCAGGATCCAAACCCACGGTGTGACTCCCAACTCCACCACTGCTATTATTGTTTGTATGATTTCACGGCTCTATCCGGCTCTGGCCCAACAAAAGCCAGCTCCGCGCTCCCCTTGAGGGACAGGTCCCTCCAGCGCAAAGCATCCCTGGTACTGAGCTGAAATTGGCTTCCTTGTGACTTTCCCCAATTGCTTCCAGTCCACAGCCCAGCACTTAGTACTTAATTACATCGTGTCTTTATTATGTAGTAATCCTCTCTCCTGGTGCCTCCCTTCTCCTCAGCTCGCCTGCCAAGTCCCCCAGGGCACAGACCGAGTCTTGAGGCCGTGCACCTCGCCGAGTAAGGGCTTATTAAATAAATACTTGTTGATGGAAAGTCCCACCGGAATTCTCCCCTGGGGCCTCATCCCAGGTGTGTGGGAGACAGTGCAGCAAGGTCACAAGGGATTTGCAATTTAAATATGCATAGAGTTTGTGGGTAATTTGCATACTCCCTCGACAGACTGTGTGCGCAGTCAACACTCGGTAATTCTGCATGTGAAATAATTCTGCTCCTCCGGAAGGCCGTCCTTTCTTCAGAGCTCTCTTCTGAGTTTGCTGCAACATGGTGCCTGGGGAGTTTGCACCCTGCATGTAAAGTGAAGACAGCCTAGGTGGCAGCACAAAGGGCCAGGGTAGAGTTGTATGGTTGGAATCTTGTTCGCCCTTTCAAGGGCAATTGTTGCTGGTGTTCGCTGGTGCCCTCAGACATAATTACTTACTCCTACGTTACTCTGTAAGTGCGGGGCCCTTACCCTGTGTATCCTGGTTTGAAATTAGCATGCTTTCTATTGCAAGGGACGGAAACTCTCCTCAAAGCAGTTTCAGCTAAGAATGGTAGTTGGAAGTCATTGGCTCCTATCAGTGAACAGTCTGGGGACTTCAGGCATGGCTGGATCTAGGGGCTGAAGTGATGTCATACAGACTCCCTTTTCCCCACTGTGCTGCCAGCCCCAGTGTGGAAAGAGCTTCAAGGGCCCAACAGAAGAAGACAAAGTCTCAAGACAGTGCCACATTGGTCTGACACAGGTCACATGACCATCCCTAAACCAGTTACCATGGGTGAAGAAAAACTGGCTAGACGTTGGGTGAGCTCCCCGTAACCCCAAAGTCATGTGGTCCGAGAGTGGGGGAGAGGCAGTTTCCCAAAGGCCGTCCATGGGCTTTCATTAGAGAACACACAGACATGCCCACAGACCCCACCTCTACGGCAGGTCTAGTACAGCTCTATCTTTCTGGCTGGTCTGGGGGCTCCTCCCGACACTGACCCTGTAAAGGGTTAGGAGAAAGAAAGCCTCCAGGCACAGAGAGCCCTTCCTTGCCACCTGTGTATGAGTGACAGGTATGGGGATGCTAATGGACAGACAGACGCGGTTCCTGCCTGCCGCGGGGCGTGCAGTCTTGCTGGCGAGGAGTACACAGAACTGACTTTAACCAGCGAGCAACGTGTGATACGCTGGGCGCGAACAGAGATTCCGGTTTGCAGCCTAGACCGTCGAGACGCGAGAGAGACAAGAACAGCAAGGCCCCAGACCCTCCTCGCGCAGCGCTTGCTGGCACCTTTGCAGCCGCCTCCAGGACAGGGGATGCGACGTGGTGACGTCACCCCTTTGTGGGTAAGGAAGGGAGAATCTGAAAGGGAGGCAACACTATGCACCCTCACGCTGAGGACCCCACTTCCATCGATCTCCCCAGCAGCCCTGAGAAGTGTGGTCCCGTTCTAGAGAAGAGGAAACAGCGTCTCAGGTGGAGAAACCGGCTGGGCACCAGGCGGCCCAGCAGAGATGCCCGGGTATGTGGCCTTAGTGCCGCACAAGCCTGAGGCTCCAAGTCCGGGGCTTGCTTCTCGACCCCGCTGGTGCCCCCTGCCCTCAAGCCGTGCCCCTCATTGGGAGGTCACCCTGAGAGGTCATTAGGGAGTGACTGTTGGACCTGAGCCCATCACGCCCGGCAGCGTCGCCCTGGGTCCAGGTGTCCTTCCTGCCTTCCCTGCCAGGGTCGTGAAGGCTTGCCCCAGAAATGCCAACCTCCTTTTCCCCGGGAGGTATTTCTGTCCCCTGCATCACTCACTGCTAACCCCGTCCCAGAAGCTGGCTGGTGACAGCAGCCGGGGTGTGCAGCCAGGGCTCCGCTGGTGCGTGTGGCAGCCGGGATCTGGCCTATTTTGCGCATGTGACGGGCAAGGGCCTGCGTGCTGGTCTGCAGTGCGTTGTGAGGGGACGGGAGGGGTCAAGAGTGACGCCAACGGTTTTTTTGTTTGTTTTTTGTTTTGGTCTGGACAACTGGAAGCTGCTAAGATGAGGAGACACTGGCCGAAGCAAATTTCTTTTGGGGTCAAGAGTTCGCTTTTATACTTGGTAAGTTAAAGGTGCTTGGTGGGCACCTAGGAGGAGGCATTTCGAGGCAAACGGACCTGGAAAGGGGATGGGGTGGTGGAGTCGGGTCGCCCTGGAGCATTCCAGCATCAGTGGACAACAGGCGGCAGCAAAGACTGCGGAGGCCTGGCGACAGTAACCCAGGAAGGGGCCACGGAGGCCAGGTCGGAAGGTGTTTCCAGAAGGGAGCAATGCACTGCATCGAATGCTTATTGCTAAGTTGGGTTCCATGGGACCGGGGATTTTGGCACGTCACGGGCCACCGTGACCTTGGCGGATGTGGCTTCCTGGGGAACTGAGGACGAGAGCAGGAGAGGACGAGAAGATCACAAGCAGAGACCATTCTTGGGACGTGTTTGCAATAAGGAGCAGGGCGATGGGACGGTGGCCGGACAGGCCAGGGATGACTTTTCTCCAGAGGGGACACGGACATCTGTGCTCTCATGGGAACGACAGAGCCGAGGGGGACACCTGACGTAGGATGCAAGGGGGACAATGGCGCAGTTGCAAGAACAGTGGCCCCGAGCAGGCTGGAGGGGTGCGTCCCGTGGACAAGCAGGTGCTTGGCCTTTGCGTCCAAACCCGGGCTCCCTCTGCCCTGCCAGGCGGCCTCTCCGGCCACAGCGCGCCCTCGACTTCTCTCCCCGGAACCGCTCCGGACTTCCTGCCGAGCGCGCAGGCTGGAGGGAAGAAAGCCTAGGACGGACACTTGCTATTTCTGCCAGCGATAACCATGAATTACAGGGGAGAGAGAAACCGGAGGTGACAAGAGACTTTGAGCTACTGAAGTTAGGTGTGTGCGCCGTGCGCGCGCCTGTGGAATCACCCTGCCGGGGACGTTCTCGAGACGGGAGGCACTCTCAGAAGGAGCTTGGGGCACATGGAACAAACAGGACTAAAATATAGGCGGCGACGTGATCTGAGATGTTTATGAATGATGTGGCTCTTAGCCTCATCGCTCCGGCTTAAGGGCTGGTATTTAATAGGTTCCTTTCAAGGTTATTCTAGCAGTGGGGGTAAACTGAGGCCCGAGGGAGGCCCCGGAGGCAGAGAGAGGCCCCTTGTCCTCGGGGAGATTTAAGTCGAGTGCGGCAGCCTATGTGAGTGTTTAGAGAGTCATAGATGCACAGGGTTGGGTAGCCCAGGTGAGGTGGACGGAGGCAAGGCCTAGGCAGAGGGTCTAGGAAGGCTGGATCCTATGCTCAGAGGCATAAGGACAAGTGTACCCCTGACACAGGGAACAGCATGTGCAAAACCTTTGTGGTGTAAAGTACCAGGGCCAGTTCAGGAAACACCAAGGACGCCTAGAGCGGGGCCTTATCCTGTGCACCACGAGGATCCGCTGCAAGATTTTAATAGGGGAACCATCGGGGCAGGCAGCATGTTTAGAATTCAGAGCAGAGAAGAAGGATAAAAGCAGTGGTCAGGCTCCAAGCCATTCCTCCTGAATGGACAGGCTAGTGGTTTCCTACAGCACAGCTGAGCTCTAGAACCATCCAGGGCATAGAGGGAGGGAGAGGGAGGAAGGGTTTTCTGTTTCATGACCCTGTACCGAGCCAAGGTCTTGTGCACAACTAGGAAACAATTGTTCTTCAAACTAAGATTTAAAGGCAAAAGCCAGGGGCGCCTGGGTGGCTCAGTTAAGCGTCCGGCTTCGGCTCAGATCATGATCTCACGGTTCGTGGGTTCGAGCCCCGCATTGGGCTCTGTGCTGACAGCTAGCTCAGAGCCTGGAGCCTGCTTCAGATTCTGTGTCTCCCTCTCTCTCTGACCCTCCCCTGCTCATGCTGTATCTCTCTCTCTCTCTCTCTCTCAAAAAAAAAAACAACAAAAAAAAACTTTAAAAACTTATTAAAAAAAACAAACAAAGGCAAAAGCCAGGTTTGCTAAGTGCAGGTCTCTAGTTCCAGGGACATCCATTAAGCATGTGCTTTGGGCACAGTAAATACCGGCAGAGGGCGGGTCTGGCCATCCCTGGGAGAGCAGGCAGGTAGGTGAGCATTAAGTAAGAGAATCACAGAGTGAGAACTTTGCGCCCTTTTCAGGGGTCGTGCAGACTCTTCCAGGGCTTCCATGAGAAACGTTCATTTTGCTGCTAACGGATCTTTAGCACCTCTTTTTTTTTTTTTTATCACCGCCTGTCATACAAATACATGGCGTCACACAGAGCGGGAGTCCGCTGGTATGAGACGTCCAGAAAAGTCAAAGCTGAGGAAATAGATCAGTGACGGCCTGGGGCTGGGGGGTGGCCAAGGGGAGGCACCGAAACGACCAGGATGTTTCTTCCTGGGTGATGGAGAGGGTTCCCAAGGTGGGCTGTGGTGACGGTCGCACGGCTCCGTAGGTGCGCTCAAAATCATGGCGCCCTCAACGCAAGGTAACTGTATGGTATGTAAATCACGGCTCAACAAAACCACTCCAGAACTGGGAGAGCATGTGGGTGGGGGGGCCTGGTGTGCTGGAGACACGGGGCCGTGACCGGAGGCTGGTTTTCGAACCGAGCCCCTCACCGCTGCCCACGGTGAAGAGGAACATACGAGAATGTGGCCAATCAGGGAGGACTCACTGCCACTCTGAATTGCCCCGATCGTGTTCACTCAGACACACAGAAATTGCTAGAAATGAACAAAGCTCCCCCCAGAGCCAAGGCGGGTTCATCCTGCCCAGCGCCCCTGGATGGTGTAAACCATTGCACGGGGCCATTTAAAGTCTGGGTCTCATGGTTTATTTATGAAGGTGACTCATGCCTGATTTATGATAAAAAGAAGGTCAACGTGTAAACATCTCTGAATAAAACTTCTACGGGCCCAGGGCACAGGAGCATATGGGAAGGTTTATTTGCATGTGGATTTGTCCTTGGGCAGTATCAGGACGGTGACGCAAACGGACCCTGACCCATCTATAGACTGAGGAGTGTCTGACTTGGACATTAGTAGGCGATTTCTTTGGAGGACAAGGTTCCTACGCTAAAAATTCCCCAAGAACCACTGGGCTAGAAGATGCGACATGGGCACCACGATCGGAGTTTGGTCTGGGTTTTCTGTACTTTCTGCAAATTGTAGTAATTACCATTTGTGATTTCCTTTATGGATAAGCAAATGAGGACCCTGAAATGCAGACAGCTGAGCGGATGACGGGGCAGGCCAGCCTCCCTCATGGAAATTCCATCTGCGTGAGGCCAGCCCCCCGTGCAGATGGAGGGAGGGAATTCTGGGGGAGCGCGTCCCAGCTGTGGGTCCAGCCACGTTTGCCTGCGGGGCCGGGTCATTTCCTGCTGCTTGTCGTCACTCAAGCACGGCCTCTTAACCGGCTAAAACCACAGCAATCCTTTTGAAACAAATAAATGAAGCCAGGCTGCTGCTCAGGTCTCTCCAGGGACTTCCCCTTGTTAAGACTAACACCCAGGGCCCCCAGGGTGTGTGATCTCACAGCTCAAAGCCTCGTGAGTTCGAGCCCCGAGTTGGGCACCGTGCTGACAGCAGAGAGCCTGCTTGTGATTCTCTCTCCCCGACTTGCTCTATATCTCTCAAATAAATCAAATTTTTTAAAAAGGCTAAAATCCAGGGAATAAAAACCACACAGTGCGGTTCTATAGGATCTCAACTTGTGTTGACCACAAGGGGTAACTGAGCACATACAATTTGGCCCGTCAAAATTCAGATACTGTGTATCTGAAGTATTTGCAGTGAATATGAAAAAAAAAAAAAAAGTGAAACAGCGCATTGATACTTTTAAACGTGGGTGCTGTGGACATAAAAACATTTTGACTATATTGGCTAAAATGAAATATATGAAGATTTCACCTTTCAAAAAAATGGCCCGACTGGAAAATTTAAAATGACCCTGACGAGCATGCCGCGGTCCTGTGGGGCAGTGCTGATCCGACCTCTGCTTCTTTCCTAACGGTTACTCTGGCCTCTCGTTCTACCTTGAGCGAGACCGATGCACCTGCTTCTCTCTAAACCTGGAGGACGCTCCATTTAGACTGGGAAACACATGGCTCCGTCCTTGGTCGCGTCCTGGTCACGATTCACATGTGGTCTTAGGAGAGGAGGCCTCCCTGACTCTACTTTCTAGAGAAGGAAGCTGATTCCACTCAGTTCACTTTTGTTGTTGTTGTTGTTTGTCTTATCATTTATCTTCCTGGTTCGTATCCCTGACGTTAGGCTGTATAACTATTTCTCTGTTTCTCCTGCTACAACATAAATTTTAAAGGGAAAGGGCTTTGTTTTATTCACCACCGGACCTTCCAGGGCCTGGCACAGACAGGTGAGCTGCCTGCTCAGGCAGAGCTCTGTCTCGGAGGGGGAAGAATAAGCCGATTTCTTCATTGCACTAGGTAAGTGTTAAAGCAAGAGGGATAGCTTACAGGGGTGCGTAGGGGAGGGTGTTCTTTACGTTTGTCTAGCTTCCTTCCATTCACCATCTTAGTAACAGGACCCCGATGTTCCCCGGTGTCCACGCCTCCCCGATAGCCAAGGGACTCAAGGAAAGGGGATCCCATCCTCACGTGGGCCTGATTCTCTGGTTCACGAGTGAACCAGCTCTGGTCAGTGAGGACAGAAGGGCTTACTGAGGGGACGCTGGGAAAAGTGGTGGCCATCTCTCTTCTGCTTCTTTTATTTGTAAAAAATTATTTATTTCTTTTTTTAAATTTTTGTTATGTTTTTTATTTATTTTTGAGAGACAGAGAGAGATAGCACGAGCAGGAAGGGTCAGAGAGAGTGGGAGATACAGAATCTGAAGCAGCTCCAGGCTCTGAGTGGTTATCACAGAGCCTGACGCGGGGCTTGAACCTACGAACTGTGAGATCATGACCTGAGCCGAAGCCAGACACTTAACCGACTGAGCCACCCAGGCGCCCCAAAATTATTTATTTCTGAGAGAGAGTTAGAGAGAGCACACGAGCAGGGGAGGGGCAGAGAGAGAGGGGGCCAGAGGATCAGAAGCAGGTTCCACGCTGACAGTAGAGAGCCCAACAGGGGACTCGAACTCATGAGCTAAGAGATCATGATCTGAGCTGAAGTCAGGTGCCCTTCTCTTTTGCTTCTAAGCATCGTCATGTCTGGATGTAATGCCTGGAGCTGCCGCAACTAACCTGTGGCAGGTTGAGGGTGAAGCCAGCCCTGAAGGTCGGTTGAGTGGAGGGAGAAGATTCTGGGTCTCTGAGAATGGCACTGAGCCGATGAACTGGCCCACCGGGAGGAATGTCTGACTTTTGGATTCTCCCTGAGAGACAACGAGTGTATAAATTCTTCAGCAATTTTGAGTGGAGATCTTGGGAATGTGCAGCTAAAAGGTGCCTGGGCCTGATAGCTGACCTAGTTTTAGGGGGTGTTGCGGAAGGCCTGCCTCCCATCGTGTTCTCCAAGGGGCAGACTCTACACTGGAGATTTTCAGGCAGGAAATTTATCAGGGAATGCCCTTGGCATCAGCACCTGTTGGGGGGGAGGGAAATGGAATCCGTCAAAGGAGGGGAACTATCATGCTGTCATGACAAGGTCTCAGCTGATCTCACAGAATGTTCTGGAGACGGGATGGTCTCAAGAGTTTTATGTCCTTGAGACAAAGGGATTGGGTCCTGGTACAGCCATGGAAACAATCAGTGGATGTGGTCTGGCCCCACAAAGGTGGAGTGACTTTGGGTGGGGCAGCTCTCTAGTTGAAGGCATTTCCTGGGGACAGACACACGTGCAGTTGTCAGCCACGGACTTCCTGGCTGGACGCGAATCCAGGTTGTTTACCACAGCAGTGAGGACAGCCCACTGGAAGAAGCAATACCTAAGCTGGGATCCATGAGTGCCTGGGTGGCTCAGTTAGTTAAGCGTCCGACTTTGGCTTGGGTCACGACACCATGGTTCGTGAATTCAAGGCCCGCAATGGGCTTTGTGCTGACAGCTCAGAACCTGGAGCCTGCTTTGGATTCTGTGTCTCCCTCTCTCTCTACTGCTTGCCTGCTTACTCATTCTCTCTCTCTTTCTCTCTCTCAAATAAACCTTAAAAAAAAAAAAGCTAGCCTAGATGTCCATCACCTGATGAATGGATCAAGAAGATGTGGTATATATACAATGGAGTACTACATGGCAATGAGGAAGAATGAAATCTGGCCATTTGTAGCAAAGTGGATGGACCTCGAGGGAGTCATGCCAAGTGAAACAAGTCAGGCGGAGAAGGACAGATACCATGTGTTTGCACTCATAGGTCTAACAGGAGAAACCTAACAGAGGACCATAGGGTGGGGAAGGGGGATAGAGATCTGGGGAGAGTGAGGAACACAAATCATGAGAGACTACTGAATACTGAAAACGAACTGTGGACAGAAGGGGGAGGGAGAGAAGTGGGTGATGGTCATGGTGGGGGGCACTTGTGGGGAGAAGCACTGGGTGTTATATGGAAACCAATTTGACAATATACTACTATAAAAAAAAAAAGAAAAGCTAGGATCCAAAGAGATGAGTAAGAGTGGTCCCAGTCGAGGGTTAGGAAAATGGGGACCATCCAAAGAAAAGTAATAGTATTTGAAGATCCTGTAGATAACACAGATCATGGTGGCTTCCTTGGAATGGAGAGGGGGCCCTTTCCTCCCCACCCTGTCAGCTTCGGTTGGGTTTTCTGTGACTTGAGCCCTATGAGTCCCCATGGGTACATGCAGGTTCTAGAGGGCAGAGCCAAGAGTTGAAATCTGTTCTCAACTCTCAAGTCCATGAACTTCCTCGACACGTCATATTGTATTGTCTCTCCAGTTAAACATGCTTCAAGTCAGTCTCTCCAGTTAAACATGTTTCAAGTCACTGAGTCACTTGAAGGGTCTCTAGGCAAGATCTCTGTGTGGTCACACTTTGAAAACAAGGTACTATGGCTCACTGCCAGTGTACTCAATCCTACATTTTTTGGTTCCACATGTTTGCAGAGCAGCTTTTATTCCATCTCTTCTAAATTTAATTTCTGTTTGTGAGCCCCTCTTTGTCCCACCCCTGTGTGGGGGGATTCGTAGGAAGGCAGGGCCATGGAAAAGGCTAGAGGGTCAGGCACTCAGTCACATCCACAGTTCCATAAACTAGTCCCAAGGATGGAAAGAGATTATTTCATTCACAGTAAATCAGTCACTTGCAGGCAGGGCTTTCTATCACCTCTGAGGGCCAAATGTGTTTTTGGACCAAGTTCATCAACGAAAAGTAGCATCTAGAGACCAATCCAGATAATGTCGAGGGGAGCCAGCATCCTGGCTCCCAGCGCCCCGTCTCTGCAGAGACGGGTCACGAAGAGCCACAGCATTTCCCGTAGGCTCATGAGCGAGCGCTTTCCCTCGAAGCAGCCACACTCCAAGTTCAAAGGCAATCAGGTTATAACCAGAGAAAGAAATGCTCATCTCTTCGATGTGAACCATGATCAGATAGCCCCCCACCTCTAGACTTTGGTACACGCTGCTCCTTCTAGAATGCCAGTCTGCTTAGAGAACTCCTAGCCGTCCTTTAAGACCCAGCTTGTGAAACAATTCTGATTGCTCCCAAGAGAAAGTCCGCTGTCCCCTCCTTGGAGCCTCCTCACTGATTTGCATGGACTCTTCCCAGAGCATGTTTCTTGGTTTGCGAGACAATGTATTCTACGCCTTAGTCTGATAACCTGATTCCCCTCTAGACTATAAACTCCTTTAGGGGAGGGACGGGGGCCATTTGTCTCTACAATCTCAAGGATGCTAGATCCATGAAATGCCCTCAGAGAGAGTTCGAGGAATAAATAAATGACCCGCATGAGTACGTGAGACAGGAAGCAGGTGTGACAGTGAGCGTGTGTTGCCTGGATGGTGGGTGAGCGAGACCACGCGGGAGTGGTTGTGTGTGTAAATGAGGGCTCGTGCGGATGAAGTGGGTGGAGGATGAGTCAGGGATGGGGGAAAGTCTCGGAGTGAGCAGCAGACTCTGGAAGTCAGTCTTTATTTCTGACCTTTTCATGGTCTGATTCCTTTGCCACCAGACCCGGGCCCTCCCTGTAACCACCAGTCGCCGCGTTGTTTAGCGTAACTAAGGCAAAACTGGTTATCCTCTCTAAGGACTGGGAGAGTCTGTTTCCGACGCTGAACCAGTGGGCGTGCAGGCATGCCAGAGCAGGAGGTACTGTGGCTGGGGCAAAGCAGCCGCCTCGAGGGTGCCGAGATGATAAAAATTCTGGAAATGGCTCCCAAGTCCCTCAATGTAAAGCTAGATGCATCATTACTCCTGAATCCATAAATTCTTTTGTGGGTTTCTCGAGGGAGGTCTTTGGCAATGGATAAACTCTGCGGGTCTTCTCCTAAAGCACATGTAATCATACCTAAACACACACACACACACACGCATGTGTAGTCAGGTACGCGGTTTTAGTTAATGGTGCCCCTACATGACACACAGCCCCTAACTTGCAGAGTGCGCATGTCCGTTTCAGCCTCCTATGGGTCCTGAGGATGTATCGCAGAGCCTAACCCATACTGGAGGGCAAAGCACATTTCTACTGAACTGGGCTGAACTGAAATGACCTGACTGGAGAGGCAGGGCATGGACAGCTGGCTTTCCCAGCCTCAGGAGTCCCCCCACGACGCACCGTGTGGCCCCAGGAACTGGCTCTCCACGGATAAAATAATCTTTTCAGACACTTCCCATCTTCAGCCCTCACCAGGGCATGCGAGTCTTTCCTTCCAAGAGCCTCGTAGGGGAAAATACGAGAGTGTAAAATATGATTCACATCTGGATGAGCAAACAGAGCTCCATGTTGGAACAACCTAATTAATGGTGATGCCAAGCCCTTGGCCTTGCTCCCTCCGTACCATATGCTATGCAAATAACACCCAGGCCTCTACTCCGCGCAGGACTCACTAAGCCCCAATCAAGCCAGGGCGGCCCAGATCAGAGAAAAAATTAACTGCTGAGGTGGGACGGAATTAGAATCCAATTTATCCTGAACCTGGCCCTTAGTGAAGAGTGTTTAATTTCATTAATACAGTTTAGAGAGTCTTTCCGTTCAGAAGGATTTAGATGAGGGCAAGATGAATGACTGCCGAGTCACTCGGGAGGCAGAGTGGCGAAGATCGAAAACGACAGCAATCCGCAGCCTGGCCAGGGTGTGGGAGACCGGCCTTTCACGTGCCGCTGGAGGGAGGGTGCACTCGGGAGATAGTCTGGAGCGCTGGCTGTCTTTTAAAATGGAGAAAAGGAGAGCATATATTCTTTGACGCAGGTGTTCCAGGATTAGATGTTTTTCTACCAAAGTCCTCATACCTGTACACAGGGAAGATGGTGCTTATAATAGCACAGATTGGACACAACCTGAGTGTCCTGCGAGAGGGGACTGGCGTCAGAGGCCATCCTCACAATGGTGAATGCAGTGGCATCTGGGAAGAGAAAAGAGCCTCTATGCCGTGAAGAGTAATATCCGTCATGTATTTTTTTCCGTGGGCAAAACACAAGGGGCTGCACAGTGCTTCAAGGATACTGTGAGTCATGAAAACAGGGATTTGTGTAGATTCGAAGTGTCTTGGGAAGGCTAAACACACACACGCTTTTCGTATGATTATTTCCAGAGAGAACTGGGGGAGGGGTCAGAATTAATTATTAATTAGGATTAATGGAATTGATATCCCATTTTCATTTGTAAGCTTTGTCCTGTTCGGATTTTTACTGGGTGCATGTATTGCTGTTATAAGTTGAAACGCTGGGGTTCTGGGGGCTGCCTGGGTGGGTGGCTCAGTTGGTGGAGGGTCTGACTTCGGCTCAGGTCATGATCTCGCAGTTCGTGAACTCGAGCCCCACATCGGGCGCCCTGCTGTGGCCCTGTCCGTGCAGAGCCTGCTTCAGATCCTCTGTCCCCTCTCTGTCCCCCTCCCTGGTTGGTCTGAACACGGAATTCATTTTAAAAACAAGCAATGATGTCTTTGATTCCTTTGTTCCTTCATTCCCTTCATTCCCTTCAGCACTTACTCGCTGGGCGCTGAGATCTGATCATCCAGCCTTGTCAAAAAACATGGCCCCAAATTCATCCACAGAGAGAACTCAGTAGAATGACATGCCTTTTACAGTGCTCCCTGGGCAGAACTGGATGCCGGGCCTGGTGTCTCCCCAGTTTTGTTTCGGGGAGAATGAAGGAGGAGGAAGGTGGTGAGGTTCTCTGAGCATCTGCTGGCACCGGGCACTCCGCTTACCAACTCCGCCACCCCGCGCTTGTCACCACCGGACACGGAGCACCCAAGGCGGGCTTCTGTCTGAGAGCAGTTGGAGACCTGGACTTACAAAGAAATGAATCAGATGCCCGGGCCCTCTGGGGAGACAGGACAAGTGGCCTGTGGGAGGACAGGTCCTGGCTGAGCCCGAGGCTCAGAATTCCCATTGAGCTGCTCACGGGCAGACTGTGACAGGTGGCTTTTATGGTGATGCCTCTGGGGAGGACTGTGCAGGCATCACCCTGGGGAGGACTGTGCAGGCATCACCCAGGGACCGTGCCCAGGTTCTTCTGACTGAGGAAACGACAGGCAGTGTGTCCGAGGAGGTCTGTTTAATATTTTAATAGCATGCATTTTAATTTAATTTTACTTTGTGTTTTCAGTTTCTAAAAATCTAAATCCAAGTTAGTTAACATATAGTGTAATAATGATTCCTGGAGTAGAATATAGTGACCCATCACTTACATACAATGCCCAGTGCTCAGCCCGAGTGCCTGCCTCAATGCCCCTCCCCCATTCAGCCCCCCCTCCCCGCCCCCGCCAGCAACCCTCAGTTTATTCTCTATATTTAAGAGTCTCTTATGGTTTGTCTCCCTCTCTGTTTATATCTTACTTTTGCTTCCCTTCCCTTATGTTCACTTGTTTCGTTTCTTAAATTCCACATATGAGTGAAATCACATATTTGTCTTTCTCTGACAGACTTATTTCACTTGGCATAATACACTCTGGCTCCATCCACGTTATTGCAAATGGCAAGATTTCATTCTTTTCGATCATCGAGTCATCCTCCATTAGGTATATATACACAAATACCACATCTTCTTTATCCAGTCACCAGTCAATGGACATTTGGGCTCTTTCCACTCCTTGGCGATTGTCAATAGTGCTGACGGCATGTATTTTAAGCATATATCCTACCACACATGAGTCAGTTTCTCCCCACTCTTATCATAACGCTTGGAAACCTGAGGGTTTTATCTACTTCCTGGAACAGCTGCCTCTGTGGGAAAAAAATCTTGCTTTTTTCCAACACATATTGACTAGGCACCTTTATTGAGAATGTTGTTCGAGAAATCACAACAGACCCTTTCTCTCCTGAAGGAACACTTTATCCCCCTCTGGTCTTGTGCTCGCTCAGCGTGACTATGTTGGTTGCTTGAGGACACAGGCCGTCATGGAAGATGCTGAGGTTCTCTCTTCGCATCAGCAGCTAGGAAGCTCAGAGCCCAGCTGTGTTTGTCTATGTAGATGACTCTTATCTCCATCTTTCCTACTACTTTACACGCCCTTTTCCTTAAACTTATTTTCTCTTGTGTTAAATGCACCCTATGAAGAGCTTTTGGGACAAGGCAGGTGCATTAGTTTCCTAGGGCCTGCTCTGGCAAATACCACTAACTGGGTGGCTTTGAACAATACACATTTATTCTCTGCCCAGAGGCCAGGAGTCCAGCATCGCGACGTTGGCAGGGATGGTTCATTCTGGAGATTCTGAGGGAGAGTCTGTTCCATGCTTCTCTCCTGGCTTCCGGTGGCTGCCAGTAAACCCTGGTGTTCCTGGGCTTGTAGACTCATGATCTTGGCCTCATCTTCCCCATCTGCAAATGGGGAGAGTGGACAGGACATCCAGGAATCTTCTGGTTCTCAAGTTCAGTGGCTTCCACAGCAAGGGAAGCCTGCCTGAGCGTTGTTAGATTTCTGGAATATGGTTCAGAAGGCAGAGGGGCAAGGACTCCCTGGGCCACATTCTGGATGGGGGCGGGGGGGGGTGGCGTCCTGGCTGCCAAGGGACGTGGGTCAGGCAAGCAGAGTGAGGGGAGGGACGGCACAATGACTGTAAAGGACACCATCTCCCACCGTGTTCCCAAGGGCATGCTATGCCAGATGGAGCGCCGGAGCAGCACAGAGTATAAAATCCAGGGGCCACTGGGACCCTATCAAGATGAAAAGCTTCTGCACAGTGAAGGCAACAGTCAGCAAAACTAAAAGGCAACTGACGGAGTGGGAAAAGATATTTGCTAATGACATATCAGATAAAGGGCTAGTATCCAAAATCTGTAAAGAACTTACCAAACTCCACACCTGAAAAAGAAATAACCCAGTGAAGAAATGGGCAGAAGACATGAACAGACACTTCTCCAAAGAGGACATCCAGACGGCCAACAGGCACATGAAATGATGTTCAATGTCACTCATCATCAGGGAAAGACAAATCAAAACCACACTGAGATACCACCTCTCACCGGTCAGAGGGGCTAAAATGAACAAATCAGAAGACTATAGGTGCTGGCAAGGGTGTGGAGAGACGGGCACCCTCCTACACTGCTGGTGGGAATGTAAACTGGTGCAGCTGCTCTGGAAAACAGTGTGGAGGCTCCTCAAAAAACTATCCACAGAACTCCCCTATGACCCAGCAATAGCACTGCTGGGGATTTACCCAAGGGACACAGAAGTGCTGATGCAGAGGGGCACATGTACCCCAATGTTCATAGCGGCACATTCAACAATAGCCAAATCATGGAAAGAGCCTAAATGTCCATCAACTGACGAATGGATCAAGACGATGTGGTTTATGTCACAATGGAATACTCCATAGCAATGAGAAAGAATGACATACGGCCATTTGTAGCAATGTGGATGGAACTCGAAGGTATTATGCTAAGTGAAATAAGTCAGGCAGAGAAGGACAGATACCATATGTTTTCACTCATATGTGAATCTTGAGAAACTTAACAGAAGAACCTAGGGGAGGGGAAGGGGAAAATATAGTTACAAACAGAGAGGGAGGGAGGCAAACCAGAAGAGACTCTTAAATAATGAGAACAAACTAAGGGTGGATGGGGGCGGGGGGATCTGGGAGAAGGGGAAATGGGGGCTGGGCACTGAAGAGGGCACTTGTTGGGATGAGCACTGGGTGTTGTAGGTATGTCAAATGACAACACGACAATAAATTTATCGACAATAAATCATATGAAAAAGAAATCCAGGGCCCAGGGTGCGATCTGCTGGCTCCCAATTATGTGTCTCTTGCATGGAGCACGGATCTGCTGACGGACTGGCTGGGGAAGTCACAGATCTGGCTCAGGTGCTGGCTCTGCCTCTTGGACAAATGACGTTTTCAGCCTCGGGAGACACGTCTGTAAAACTGGGTACCACAGTGGCCGCCTTGCAGCACTCTTGAAGCCTCACATCTAGAACCTGGCGGTTGAGAGTCTAGGTCTGAGTCCAAATGCCATCTCCTTTTAAACATTTTTTTTAACATTTATTTATTTTTGAAAGACAGAGACAGAGCACGAGTGGGGGAGGGGCAGAGAGAGGGAGACAGAATCCGAAGCAGGCTCCAGGCTCTGAGCTGTCAGCACAGAGCCCCACGCGGGGCTTGAAACCACCAAGTGTGACATCATGACCCAAGTAGAAGCCAGATGCTCGACCTACTGAGCCACTCAGGTGCCCCTCAAATGCCATCTCTTGTACTTATCAGCTGTTAGACTTGAAACAAGACCCCTGGACTCTCTGTGCCCCACGTCACTGGGGATAAAGTGAGACGTGAGCGTGATGCACCCGGTCAGGGGCCTGGCGCTCGGTAAGTGCCCAGTGTTTCTCTTCCGTCCCTTGATTCACCCCAGAGGGCTCCAGGGCGTGGGTGCAGGAGGGCACCCCGACGGTGCCACACTCGCATTGGGAGGCCCGTCCTCCCCTGGCCCCCAGACCCCGGCAGACTCAGGACCCCCCACTTGCAGCCTCCTGCCGGGCTGGGAGGCTGGACAATACCCTTTTGGTAAACACGGAGAGGAGAGGGGCTTTTTCCTTAGATGGGTTCGCTCACTGAAGAACCCTCAGAAACCCATTAACTCCAGTATTACTGAACATCTGAATGCAATTTGCAAGCTATAATAACATCTCTCTAGTTAGCAAATGTTTATGCCTCTCTATAATTTTCTTTTCCGTATGAAAATAGACCTGTCATGCTAACGTGGTCGGCCAGCTGCCTCTATGATATCGGTAATGAGCAGGAGGCATCATCCGTTCCGCGGGCTGACGGGCTCGCTGGGCACTTCTGTTCCAGAGCTGGTGTGAGTGAGGGGGGACCGGCAGCCCTGGGGGCCGCTGCACAGGGGGCGCGTGATAGGTAGGAAATGGGGGCCCCTGGAAAAAAGGAATTAGGAGCCCAATGCCTACGCCCAACTGGCCAGCCCCTACTTTGTGCTCAACCTGAGTAGTTTTACATATTTCAGTGGCACCCCAAGTTGGCTAGGGGTGTCAAAGTCCACCATTGGACTTCCTACACATAGAGATTTATGGGCCTCACCCCAGACATGCTGGGTTAGGGACCCTGTGGGTCGTTTCCGGACATCTGTCTTTTAAAGAGGCTTCTTGCAGCGCCTAGTGGTTTCTCTGCATTCCAGAGCACGCAGGGCTGAATTCTCACAGCAGAGAGGAAAAGAGAATTACCTTTCAGGGGCAAGGATCCTTTTACAGAACAGATGTGGGTCACCTAAGCTTCCCCTCCACGTTTCCTTCCCTTCAAGTAAGCAGATCATTGAGATCCCCAAACCGGCTTCCTAACTGATTTGTCTGGTGCGGCAGTTCTGCCAAACTGAGCACCTACTGAGCGCACTGGTGTTGGGGCTGGAGCATAAATGAGACTGGGCACCGGCCCCTGTGGAGTTTGGCCGGTGCTGGGCGAGCTGGGCATGAGAGCAGAAAATTACAACAAAATCTAAACCATGCGATGAAAGCCCAGGGTGGGCGCTGACCTAATCTCTGGGGCCTTAGGAGGCCACCCAGGTGAGCGACGGCTAAGCTGGTGGGAAGGACAAGAAGTTTGCCAAGCGGAGGTGGGCATCCAGGCGGGAGGGGCACCCTGTGACCAGGTCCCAGGGCTGGAGGGAGCTTGGGAGGTCAGAAGGACAGCAAACTTTCTGCACGGCAGGCACGTGAAGTGAGGGACAGAAAATGCGGAAAAGTGAGCTTGGGCTGGGGAGAGAGGTTGGGTGTGACGTTGAGGAGCCTGGCTCTGTCCTCAGGGCAGTGGGGCCACCAGGTGCCTCAGCGAGAGTGCGACAGGGCCATGTGCATGTGTGACAGAGAGGCGTGAGGCGAGCCTGGAGGGGGGCAGGCCCCACCAGCTGGGAGGCTGCGGCCACTGTCCCGGTGACAGATGAAGGGGACCCAGGGACAGTGTTGGCAGGAGCGTAGAGGCCAGTGGACAGGCTGAGGCCACCGTCCAGGGGGCAGAAGTCCCTGGGTTGGAGAGCAGACACCGGACAATATGCGAAATAATCGGGAAGCAGAGTAATCAACTGACCCCCTCCCCAAGGCAAGGACTATGACCTCGATTAGTTGTGAATTCTGACTTCTTTTTTCATCTAACATGGCGTCCCGTGCCTTTCCCACACCACGATCAACTCTGCACAAACGTTCTTGAGATCGGCTGTGCGGGCACACGGCAGTCTTAAAAAGCTCACTGAGGGGTGCCTGGGGGGCTCAGTCCCTTGAGCGACCGACTTTGGCTCAGGTCATGATCTCACGGTTCGTGGGTTCAAGCCCCATGTCGGGCTCTGTGCTGACAGCTCGGAGCCTGGAGCCTGCTTCTGATTCTGTGTCTCCCTCTCTCTGACCCTCCCCTGCTCACGCTGTCTCTTAAAAATAAATAAAAAACATTAAATACTAAAAAATAAAATAAAACTCTCACTGAGGCATAGGTGACTCACAAAGAGGTGCACGTAGGTGGTGTGTCCAGCGGGAGGAGGCTGGAAGTGTGCACACACCTGTGACTCCATCCCCACCACCAAGGTGATCACGGACAAATCCAGCACCCGCCGGAGCTGCCTTGTGTCCCTTTGTTTTGGTGATGAGGACATTTAACATGAGATCCACCCTGTTACAGATTAAACAAATTTTTTAACGTTTATTTTTGAAAGAGAAACAGAGCATGATCAGGGGAGGAGCAGAGAGAGAGAGGGAGACACAGAATCCAAAGCAGGCTTCAGGCTCTGAGCTGTCAGCACAGAGCCCGATGCGGGGCTCGAACCCACAAACCGTGAGATCATGACCTGAGCCGAAGTTGAACGCTTAACCGACTGAGCTGCCCAGGCGCTGCCCCCCACCCCCACCCTATTACAGATTTTTAAGGGCATAATACAGTGAGGTCAAGTGTGGGCACCATGTTGCTTGGCAGATCTCTGGAACATTCATCTGGCAGGACTGAAACTTTATGCCCAATGACGAACAGCCCTCCACTTCCTCTATCACCCGTGTTCTCTCTGCTTCTATGGGTCTACCTGCGCTTCCTGAGCTAACATGTTGCCTGCGGGGTCTGTCCTCCTGTGTCTGGCTTATTTCACTTGGCATCATATCCGCCCGGCTCAACCATGTTGTCAGGATTTCTTTCTTTTTATTTTTTTTAAATAGTTTATTGTCAAATTGGTGTCCATATAACACCCAGTGCTTCTCCCAAGTGCCCCCCTCCATGACCATCACCCCCTCCCTCCCTCCCCCTCCCCTTTCAGTCCATGGTTTGTTTTCAGTATTCAGTAGTTTCCCTTGATCTGTGTCCCTCACTCTCCCCAGCTCTCTGGCAATGAGGAAGAATAAAATATGGCAAAGTGGATGGACCTCTAGGGGGTCATGCTAAGCGAAATAGGTCAGGTAGAGAAGGACAGATACCATATGTTTGCATTCATAGGTCTAACAGGAGAGACCTGGCAGGGGACCATGGGGAGAGGAAGGGGGAAAGAGGATTTCTTTCTTTTTAAAGGCTAAACAGTATTCCACTGTGTGTGTGTGTGTACATCTATCTCTTTCTAGATCTATACACACCATTCTCTTTATCCATCTATTGATATTTGAGTCATTTCTGTGTACCACCATAGTTTATTTAAACAATCCTTATTGGTGGGCACTGAAGTTGTTCACATATGTTTTTACTGTTATAAAAAATGCTACAGTAAATTATATTTTGACTTAACTCTCCCTATATTTTATTATTTTTTAAAGTTTATTTGTTTTGAGGGGGAGGGACAGAGAGAATCCCAAGCAGGCTCTGTACTGTTAGAGCAGAGCCCGATACAGGCTCGAACTCCTGAACTGTGAGATCATGACCTGAGCCAGGATCAAGAGCTGGATGCCTAACCAACTGAGCCACCAGGTGCCCCTTTTCCCCATATTTCAGACTGTTTTTGAGAATCATGACTAGAGACTATAGAGGTTTATTTTGTAAGAGAAGGGAGCCCGGGCCCGGGGTAGGGGGCGGGGCTTGGTGCTGGTTTTATTGTTGGACGGACCCGCCTCTTCTCTGTCTGGCTCCCCCATCTGTGGGGTGGGTTCTACACACAGGACCCCTGAGCACCTTCATCACTATCATGCTCTGGTCTGTTTGGAATGAGTGCAGGGCCGTCGCATACCCTGACCCTGACCCTGACTCTGACCTGGGGCTCTTGGGAAGTCATTCCAGCCGGTCCTCTGGCCGGCAGCTCGTAACTGGCCTGGACACAGCCATTGTGGACTCATTGTGGCAGAGGGGATGAGAACATTCTCTACAGTCACTTAGCCATGGGCCTGAATCCACCTACTAGCTAGGTAACCTGGGTCGGGCTGCTTATCCTCCCCGTACCTCAGCTTCCTCATCTATAAAACGGCCATAATGTAGGACTCAGTTTAACAAGGACCAGTGAGAGCCTGGGAAGAGCCTGACTGATCTCAGGCAACCTGTGAAGGCGAGCTCCAATGACCAGCTTTCTGATCCCGATGCCTCCAGGGGTAAGCAGTGAGGCCCTTACAGGGGTCTATTTAAGCGCAAAGACTGGTGTTTGAGT
>PISW01008401.1:44888-74481 GCA_004023785.1 Mungos mungo
CCCCCCCCCCCCCCCCCGCCCCCTGCACTTCCGGCTGATGTGAGTGTGGCTGGGTAGCGACTGCCCTTCCTTGGGTGCCCACCTGACACCCTTGAGTGTCAGGACGCTCACATGCGGTGTTCAGGACCCCCACGACAACGCATCAGGGCAGGAATTAGGATTCATCCCACTTCAGGGACTGGGGAGACAAGTTCAAGGTGATTGCCGGACATACCCAAGTTCAGAGGGAGGGGCTTCACTTGCACACTGTGTCTTGCCCTGCCCCCGCATGCCCTGCCCCTGCCCGCTGGCCGTGGAGAGATTTGGAGGGCTGCCAGGAAAACGGTGTCCTGAAAGCCACGATGAAAAATGATCCCTGTTCACTCTCCAAAGAGCTGGGATTCTAATTAAATTACCAGCTTCCTTTGCCCAAGGCGGGTCCAGGCTTAACAAAGGACCCTCTCTGCGGAGGATCAATCTGGGGGCTTGGAATGAATCTTGTTGTATCTATCTGAGTCCGCGCCAACGGGCTGACGCGCTGTCACCGACTCGTGATGAACGAGCCGGTGCGCTCCATCGCTCAGGACGCTTGCCAGGGCCCGGAGACGGGAGCAATGACAAAATGGTCCCTACCTCCAAGGGAGGAAAAGGTGAGCTCCTCAGCCTGGCCAAGGAGACACAGGGAAAGATGGAAGGGACAGGAAGGGAGGCACCTCGTGACACTGCTCGAGCAAGTTTGAGTCCTTCCCCTCCCCCCCCCCAAATTCCTACTGAAAAATCCCAGATGAAGTTGTCAAAATGGCAGGCGGCACCGGAAGTGTTTTGCCCCGAGAGGACCGGGTAGGAGAAGCGTTATGTAATTGACGACACGACAGGAGTGTCCCCATCCCCCTGTCTCTAACCCAGCGCCAGGTGTCCTCACGAAGGGCAGCTCAGAATCCAGCGGAGGCCCGAATAAAGATCAGATGAGCAGAACTTTGGAGGGAGAGGCGGGCGGGTCAGGTTCCGGCTCCAGCGCTTACCGACTGTGTGGCTGTATGGACAAATGCTCCTTTTACATTTTCTTCTCTATCAACTGCAGACATTCATACGAGTCCTTCTGGGGGGTCCTGACAATGGCACTCGTCCACGCAAACAGCATGCACAGCCCGCAGCAGGTGCCTAATAAGTGTTAGCAGACCCCTAGGGCTGTGCGGGGTCCCTGGGCCTCATTTTTAAATGTGGGAAGGGGACCAGAAATTCTCTAAAAACCTGGCTGCTTCAGTCCCTACGTATTTCAAGAGTCCAGAGTCTCACCTGCCAAGGAGTTTATGAAATATTTGTTTAAAAAGGAAAGTCTATTTCTTTCCCTCCTGCCGCTGCAGGGAACGTTTCCCCACCAGCGTGTGCCAGGCTGAGGCACCCCAGCGTGTGCCCGGTCAGAAGGGGAGGTCCCGAGCTGGCAGTCACCATTCCTCGGGTCCCAGCTCAGGTACCGCTTCTTTCAGGTGTGGCCCCGGGGCCAGCAGCAGCAGCACCTGTTACCAACGGGACTCCCTGGCCCCGCGCGGACTCGGGGCGGAATCTGCGCGCTCACAGGGTCCCCTGCTGAGGCGCACAGGTGTTGGAGGAGCGCCCTGGAGACGGCTAAGCCCCTGTTACACCCTTTCAAGGATCCTGTTCCTTTCTTTGTGGCGTCCATCTCTCGTGTAAACCATCAGCTACCTGGTGTCCTCTCTTACTCGGTGTCTGCCTGTCCTCGCTAGGCAGCTGATGCCCCCAAATCGAGCTCCATGCTTGCCTTGTTCAGCTCTGTATGTCCAGATGCTAGTGTTCTTAAGGACACAAGAGGACTCACTTAATTATTTTGGATGGAAGGAAGGAATGGAAGGAGGTAGGGAGGAAGGCGGGAAGGGAGGAGGGAGGGAGGAAGGAAGGAGGGAGGGAGGGAGGCAGGCAGGAATGGAAAGAGTCCAGCTTCTTCCTCAGCCCAACCCATGCACCTTGGGAACCCGGAGGGTCCGTTACTGAGAAACCAGAGGACGGGAACCCTCCCCACCCCAGTATAAAAATGGTTTGCTGATTTTCATCCAGGAAAGGTCATGTTGTGATAGCACCACCGGTGAGGGGAGAAAGGAGTGGCCCGATTTCATGAGATTTGGTGCCTACCACAGGCCTGAGTGAGTCCCCTGTCAAAACGGAAACACAAACATGTGGCCCCCGAAAGCGTCCCCCGCGTGTGTGAGGGTTTGTACACAGAGGCTGTCCTCAGCAATCAGTGCGCTCGGCAGCCACAAAAGGGAGCGGAGCTCTGACACCGGTGTAGGGGAGGAAAACCCCTTTCTTTGGCTCGTCTGACAATGAAATTCACGTTAAGACAGATTAAAAGGGGAAAACACCCCCATAACTTCCTACATTCAGTTGCCCACAGAAACACGAGACTCAAGGAAGGACCGGAGCCTGCAGCTTTTGTACCTTTTAGACACAGAAACAACCGCTGTGTGAGGAATTGAGCCGATAAAGAAGTCTGAGCGTGGGCGGTACACTGGTAACACGTTTGTTCATCCAGCCGTCTTGGCTTTGAACTCTCCGTATCTCCGGGAGGAAGATGTCTCTCTACCGCCCGGTACAGCAGGGCACCTTTCACACAGGAGACTGTTCGTCTGCCTCAGGGGGACGAACAGGGTCGGGGTGTGTCCTTCTTACACGGGCGGCCTTAAGTAACTTTAATTTAAGAGAATCAATCGACCGCAGCTGCCCCGAACACCCTCACTTGCTACGGCACGGACGAACCTTCAGAACATGGCGGTAAATGCAAGACGCCAGACACATATACTGGATGATTCCATTCACGAAATGTCCTTAGTAGACAGATCCAGAGAGACAGCAAGCAGACGGCCAGGGTCTGGTGCTAGAGGACAGGGAATGCCAGTGGATGAGGGGGTTCCTTTGGGGGAGGGGTAGCAATGTGTTTTTTTTTAAACATTTTTAATGTTTAATTATTTTTGAGAGAGAGAGAATGTGAGTAGGAAAGGGGCAGAGAGAGAGGCAGACACACAATCTGAAGCAGGTTTCAGAATCCAAGCTGTCAGCACAGAGCCCAATGCGGGGCTCATGAACTCCTGAACTGTGAGATCATGACCTGAGCAGAAGCCTGATGCTTAACCGACTAAGCCACCCAGGCGCCCCCCAACAGTTTTAATACGGTTGTAGCCCTTAGATGTGGGGCAGGGGATATGAGAAGAAAATGTGGAGGCCAGCAGGCAGGAAGTGGGAAAGATCTTGGGGTGGTGCCTTCTCTGTGTTCCCTCTGCATTCTGGAAATGTGCCCACAGGGGGTTCCGGAGCAGCGGAGAAGGACTGAGGGCTGTTGCTGGAAGGCTTCCCTCTGCAAACACCCCCCTGCCTTGAGTCCTGTCTGTATCCTTCTCCCCAGTGAGGGTTTGCTCTAGGCTGTTCTCTGGGGTTTGGAGGCAGACCCCAGGATGTTGGTGACCTCCAGAAACCCCCGGAGTTGGGGGACATCTGGTGTTGGTGTTGGGGACCCTTCCTGGAAGGGCAGCAGCCTGCTCCCACGGTGGCTTCAGAGTCCGAGCTGTCAGCACAGAGCCTGACTCAGGGCTGGAACTCACGAACTGCAAAATCATGGCAAGAGCCGAACTCATGAACCACCAAGATCATGACCTGAGCCGAAGTCGGATGCTTAACCAACTGAGCCACCCAGACGCCCCGTAATGTTGTGGATCTAGGTAGAAAGCGTGCGTGGGTGCACTGAATGCTGCCGAACTGCACACTTCAAAACGCTGATCTCATGCTTTGTGAAATTCACCTCAATTAAAAACAAAAATCACATGACGGGTTTTTCAAACGCCAGATGACCAGCCGTCTCTCTGTCTACCCCATTTATTCTGATTCTCTTGATCTGAAAAGAAGCCCAGAGGTTGGTTGATGTACAAAGTTCCCGAGGAGGTTACGTTGGGCTTAAAGAAATACATTGTAGCAAAGAGGGTGTGACCTTGGTGTCCAGCCCACCAGGTCCAGGCTCCACCCCCACCTCCTAATTGTTACTTCCCTGAACCTGCTTCCTCATCTGTGCAAATGCAAGCTATAGAATTTACCACTGTTGTTGAAAATCACGTTAGATCATGTTAGTAAAGCGTGGGGGTTGGGCATCTATTAGGCACAAAGGAAATTATTGTTACGATTGTTGGCAGTTGATGTCCAACTTGATGGTAAAGGTTAAAAGAGCCATTCAATAGAAGGCGATCCATCATTTACTACTATTCAGGGACACTAGGCTTCCTCAGGAGGCTGGGAAGGGCAAACAAAAGAGGAATAAGGATACAAAGTTACCTAGAAAATTCTTTCCCTGCATATCAGCAGGTTTGTATAAACAGGCATCTCGGGGAGAAAAAAGGTAGCCTTGCACTGCATAAAGGCCCTTGTAGCTTTCTTTTGTGTCTTTGGGGAAATGAAATGAAAGAGCAAGCAGAGGGGACAGAGACTTCCTGGCCCCCAGTTGGGTTCTGTTTTAAGACAATTTTAATTCCATTTTTAACGTCTGCTTTCTTTCCCCTGCTCTGGGTGGACAAATTCAGTGGCCAATCCATCCCTATTTCTATTCAATCCGAGGGCTCAGGACTCTTGTCCAAGTGGTGCCTGATCTGAGATTCCTCTTCTGGGAAGGAGGGCAGGTGCTTCCCGGGGAAGGCACATCTAAGACCTAAGGGATCTGAACCTAAGGAATAAACAGCTATAGGATGCTTCTTTCTTAATTTTTTGGGTTGAATCTGTTTGTCCATTTTCTTTCTCCACTGAAAAGGGATTCATTAATAACAGGAGTCAGTGATATTTATCAGGCACATACAATGAGTCAGGGACCACGCTGAAAGCTTTACATACAGCATCGCATGTTAATCTCAAAACCCGGTCCACGAAACGGGCACTTTTATTAATCTGATATTTTAAAGATAAAGAAACTGAGGAGCTAAGCAACTTGTCCCAAAACCACAGAACAAATGCATTTTTGATTGGGATTGAACCTAAGTATCTCACCCCAGAACCCAGGTTCCTAACTATCATGCAAAGTGCCTTTTCATCACCAGGATCTTTCTGTCTAACGCTCTAGTTTCACAAAAGAGGCAACAGCTTTCCAAAGAGGGTATGGGACTTCCCTGAGCCCGAGACATGGGCAGCCCCAGGGCCAAAGCCAGAAGCCAGCTCTCCAGTCTTACTTGCAAGATGGCATCAACTTGTGGCCGAGTTCCAAAACGATGTGCCGTTTTTGCGGCAGTTGCTATCTTCTGGAAGTTTCCTAGGATACTCCAGACCACAATGAGTCCCCTGCCTTCTCTGACTCATTCTATCCATGCCCTAATATGCAGACCTTGGGTCCACAGCCTCAGAGTTGGGATTCTGGCTCATTTTCTAAGATTCTTTCTCTGTTACAGGTAGCCTCTGCCTTGACAGAGCACCAAATGCATTTAGAGCCCACACAAGAAGTGATCTACCGTCCCAGAGGCCACTCAAGATTTTCTCCCCTGTAATGCCTTCTCTGAGTTCCTCAAATACAGAGTATCATTCATGGCAGTGCTAGCTGCTAAAACAAACAGACCCACAGTATACGTTAGTTATACTCTACAGAAGTTTATTTTTCTCACGAAACAGTTCAACGAGATTCCAAATCCGTGAGAGGTCTACTCTACCCTGTCACTCAGGGCCCAGGGGAAGCTCTGAAGTTTTCAAATTGATGGGGTAAGAGCATTCTTCTCAATGACATTCGGTCAGGGGACAGGGAACGGCTGGGGAATCACACATGAGAATTTGGGAGCTAGGCCTGGAGAAGGCACCTATCACTCACTCCTGCTCAGAACCCGGTTTTAAAGCCACATGACCTTTGAGAGAGGCGGGGAGATGGAGTCTGTGTATCCAGAAAGAAGAGAAAACGCATTTTGGTTAATAGAACGCTGTCCACTACAAAGAACTAACTTGTTTCTTCTCTTTTGAACCCTAACCCCCTTCCCTGCATACTGAATGTCCCCCTCTTAGGACGTCTTCCATCCCCAGGAGCCTGAGGAGGTGGTCAGAACAGGATCCTCACCTTCCAGGCAAGACCAGACATCTTTGCCAGCTTCTATGATCTTCTTACGGACCTTCCATTCTCTAGTGACCGACGGAGCCAAGATTCGGGTTGGGGGTGCTGGTGGGGAGAGGCTCCCAAAGACGTGTGGCCCAGCTCTAACTGTGAGGTGGAGACTACAGAGCAGCTGAGAGAGTGCCAGGGCCTCAGTGCTTTGGAGCAGGATTTGGGCATCCCCTGTTCCTAACCACTCACCACATCCTGGATCTTAATCATCAGACCGCTGTTGAGGAGGAAAAATTTTCCCCATACCCTTCAAGGCTGTCTCGGCTGGTCGAAGAATTGAATTGGCATGAGACCAATTAACAGAGAAAATCAAACTGAATTACCTAAGAAGAGGAGGCCTACAGGATGTCAGGACCTTGAGGCTTATAGGGCGTCCGGAGTTGAGGGGAGGGGGCGTCTGGGGCTCCCAAGGGGGAGGAAGGCAATTCACAGGAAGGGGCAAATGTTTGGTAAGCAAAGGTATGCTGGATGGCTCAGAAGCAATGGGGCGCAGAGAGGAGTACCGGCCTGCCAGCCTCCTCCCCACGCACGGCACCATGATCACATTATATGTGGCTGTCTGCGGGGAGGGCTTTCCTCCCGCAGCGGGTCTTCTGGCTCCATTCTTTTCGACAGTTAGGGAGAAGGTCAAAGGCTCTTCCTGAGCCCTCTGTTATGGGAACGTAATCAGCCTCAAGTAATCCACATGCCAAAGAGATGCATTTTCAGGCGGCAAAGCTGGCTCCCCTCCAGGGTTTAAGGTTCAAGAGCAAACCCGAGCACCATGGAGCACCAGCCCCGAGTACAAAAATGCGGCAATTTGCGGCCGCCCCTGCAGCTGGGCGCCCCGGCCCTCCCGACCTGCTCCCCGTCTCGGCTCCTGGGAAGGGACGCCCGACTATAATAAGATGCTGCAAGCACAGAAGCCGTGTGAAGTCAAGTTCAGAAGAGGGGGCGGGCTGAGCACCCAGACACCTGCCATTCAAACAGATCTGGAAATGAGCTCAGGCTGAAAACTTCAAACCCACAGAGCTCCCGAGCCTCCGCCAAGCCTCATCAACCCAACAGCTGTGCATCGTGCACAGCTTTCTTTTGTTCTTCCAACTGCCCTCATCGATTGTTCTAGAGTCCTCTGGTGTGACACGTAACCCCCTCCCCCAACATCAGGACCCAAACTGTTGATTTGTACAGTTTCCATGAAGTGCTTCCTCCAAAGCCACTCTGATCTTAAAAATAATCACAGGATGAAAAGCCACTGGACAAGATGTCATCAGAAATTTGCTTAAAATGAGAATAAGCACCAATGAAAAATTTCAAATACGAATAGATTTTTTTTTGATTCCTGGGTTTGGAACACATTTTACAACATGATTTAAATTGCTTAAATGTCAAGGCTACTTCCATTCAACAAATGAATGACGACACTTAGTCCCTCTTTACCTTCTCTGCCATCTAGAACTCGTGTCACTCACTGTTGGCTCTGGAGGTGGGGACAGCTTTTATGACAGCAAGACAATTGGATCCATTTGGTCTGGGTTATTTGACACCATTTATACCAATTTGGGATTCTTCTGCCATAGCACGTCCAGTTTGTGGTTTGTAGCTGTGTCCTGATGTTACTTTTACTTTTCTTTTTTAATTTTTTAGAATGTTTTATTTGTTTTTGAGAGAGAAAGAGAGAGAGAGAGAGGGTGACCAGGGGAAGGGAAGAGAGAGAGGGAGACACAGAATCTGAAGCAGGCTCCAGGCTCCAAGCTGACAGCACGGAGCCTGACGCAAGGCTCAAAATCACGAACCGCAAGATCATGACCTGAGCTTAAGTCAGATGCTTAACTGACTGGGTCCCCCAGGCACCCCTTACTTTTACTTTTCAATAAGATTTGCCATTGCGAAAAGGAAGCGTTGAACTCCATAGTCTTTATGTACTAGTCCCTCACCTAACCAGTATTACCCCAGTAACGGAATCTTGGCGCCAAGGAACTGCAAACGCCATTCTTCTGCCCTGCAGTATTTTAAGTAAAATGCGAATTTTATAAACCTAATCAAGGTTTGAAAAGTTAGCCTGGAAGGAAGGAAGGAAGGAAGGAAAGAAGGAAGGAAGGAAGGGCGGGAGGGCAGGAAGGAGGAAGAAAGTGAAAAAAGAGATCTGTCTCCTTCTGTTCCTGTGTTCGTGGTGGCACGAGGGGTGGAATTTTAGAATCACTATCATTTGGGTGTTGAGTAAAACTTGGTCAAGGCTCTTCTGTCTCAACTTATGTTGGGGCACCTGATTCCACAGCCAAGGGAGATCCCAGGGCATCTAACTCCTGACAAGTGTTCTTTGTGTTATGGGAGGCTACCCCAGGGCGGTGACAGTGGGCGGAAGGTTCTGGCTGCTGCCATTTCCAGAAGCAAGGGCACAGACCCAAGAGCAGGGGACCACCTCCCATCATTTACGAAAGTCGCCCAGATGGAAGCGCTGGGCACCCCAGCCCCACCCCCACCCCCCACCCCCCACCCTGCACTGTGACCAGAGCTTTAAACACTGCTTCGGTACCGGGTTGCATTGCGAGGGTCTGGGGTTCTGCTTTCCTACTTTTCCTTCAACGTCCAGCCCAGGCCAAGAACGCTGTGTGAAGCCCACAAATTATCCTCCGCCCTTGGCAGGCCATTCCACACGCCTGTGGCCCAGAGATCGACTCTACGCAGGAGGAAGCCCATCAGAACCAAACCGAACTTGACATAACCACGCCCAGAAAGGCCCTGCCGCGACGTGGTTTTCTGTCTCCTCATCTGCCTTTATTCACACATCTTCTCAAAAGTTAAAACAGAGCCTGAGCTCAGGATTCGGGGCTACAAAGAGCCTACCCTGGTCCCCCATCCGGGCACATCTTTCCTTGGAACGCATGTTGTTATGGGACACGTCACTTTCCGTTCCCATCTCCTCCGGCCACCTGCAAACTTCTGTGCCGACGCTCAGATTACTAAGAGGAATAGATCTCAGCTACACTCAGGATCCCCAGGTCACAGATGAAGATCTCCCACATCCTCAAGCTTAGTCAGACATCACAGGACTCCTGAAGAGACGTCGGCTCAGCTGGAGTGGGGAGAGCCGAGCAGCAAAGGTTGCGGAGGTCAGCTGCTTGATTCAAAGCCCTGTCTCATTACTGGCCAGTTGTGTCGTCCTGGGCACGCTGCCTAACCTCACTGAGCCTCTGTAACACTAATGAAATAGGGATTTCATTATTTCATGAAATAGGCAGGATTTCCCTTTCCAGCCTGAGAAGCAAATGAGACAGCACATTAATGTCTGGAGGTGGACCCAGTGTCTGGCTCACGGTAGGCACTCACCCCCCAAATGTCAGCTATTACTGTCACAAGTACAGGGGTCAGGCAATTAGGAGACCTCTACCCTTAAACCCGGAACCTGAAGATGTCATTTATCTCCACCCTGAAAAATTCAGGGAGGCGTTGAATGGCCAAGACCCCAATTTATTCTTGCTTTGTTGTCAAATGGTTGGCCCCAAACATCAGTCCTGGCACATATTAACACCCAAAGACAACAAACACAAAGGAGAATCACAGAATCCTCACTGGGAGGGGACCCTCAAGGTCATGTGTTTCTTTTCCCTGTCCTCTCTTCCATGATCCCTGTTGTTTGCCTCATTCGAATCATGGAAGCATTAATTTAAATAAGTACATTTCATGCCATGGGAGCTGAGATTTCCCCCAATGCCATGAATGGTAGATATTATTGTCTTCCTATTGCCAACTAGGAAACTGAGGCACAGAGAGGGTAAGCATCTCTCCCTAGGTCACACAGCTCTTGAGCGGCACATGTGAGCCCAACCCCCTGGGCCTCTCTGCCCTTGTGTATTTCACTACCTCTCACTGCCTTCAGAAGAGCAAAACATCATGTGCTGAGCTGAATAAACCTTTTCTCTCTTTGGAAATGGAGGTTTGATAGTCAGGGCCTGGATTTCGGGAGAATGCCATTTTAAATGTCCTCTTCTGACCCCATTTAAAGCCTCTCTTCTCCTCTCCACTTTCCCAAAGGCCAGGGGAGCACTTCACAAAGCAGCGTGTTCCTGTGTGACACTTTGCTCAGTGCAGGGGTCACAATCTTTGGTCCCTGGGAAATAACCCCCTAACAAGTCTCCCTCAGAAGCCCAGTGGATAATAAATAGCCCTTTGTCCTTTCTCGGCAGCTCCTGACTCCTCGGTCTGAGTCCGATGGCAGCTGCCGCCGATAAGAGCCTTCTGGAACCTGCTGGGAGCTCCTTCCTCCTTTCGGTAGGGGGTGGGAATGCAGGGAGAAGCAGGCATCGACATCGATGTGCAGAGGACTTTCCTCTGAGCTCTGCTGCTTCTGGCCTGTGCGACCACGGCGGAATCACGGTGGTCTGCTGAGCCTCGCCTGTAACGTTAGGGATGGTTGAACAGGTCCGCAGGTGCCAGGCGCCGTGCCGGGGGCAGGCGCTCAGCGGTGAGTCAACACGATCCCCGTCCTGTGTGCAAATCCTTTGTCACGTGACAGCAGAGTTAGGAGGGAGAGGAAGCTGAGGCCCCCCCCCCCCCCCCCCCCCCCCCAGGGAGCTGTCAAACTGGAGCTGAGCCAAGTCCCATGGTGGAAGGAACACTGTCATGAGAATGTGCAACAGGGGACCGGCCAGTCTGCAGGAGGGAGCACTCACGTCCGTGGAGTCAGGACCTTAAGGACGGAGAAGAGTTAGCCAAGATGGAGTGGAAAGCATTTCAAGCTGCAAAGATGGCATTTTCGGAGGCCCTTCCCTGTAGGGTTCTCTGTGCAAAGCTGAATTGTCACGTAGCACCAAGTATGGCTTTGGGGTCAACATATCCTACGTCCTTCCAGCCAGAGTCTCTCTTCTGTGTCGGAGCAGGTGTGGGTCTGCCCGACGCTCCTGTCCCCGTGACGGGGCAGGTCCACTGGGAGGCCATGTACGTATGTAAACGTTCAGGAAAATTCAGGTTCTTTTGTTTTCCTGTTACTTCCCATGTGACGCAAAAATGGACAGATGCTCTGCAACCGCCTGGTGTTGGAAGGTGTGTTCGGAGTGGATTTGACACAATACAGGGCACGCGGCACACAGAGAAGTCCCCAGTGGAGGCGCGGAGGACACGGGCGCAGCTCAAAGACAGAGCCAGTCAACCATCAAGAAACAGACTGAAATGCAACAGCAGGCCAACATGTCGGCCAAGTGGGGGAGAAATGCCGTGTGTGGTTTCTAATGTGACCCCTGGTCATAGGTCAAGGGTAGGCGTCTACACCGCACGGGCTGATTTATGTTTCACAGCGGCTTCTCACTGGGGCAGCTCTGTGTCGCAGACTCTGAGATGTGGAGCCAAAAGCATTCATTCATTTCCCGATCACACGCGCCAGAAAAGGTAGCTGGTTATGAACGTATCAAACCCCAAAATATATTAATTCATTAATTCGCCAAACATTTGAGTATTTATTATGGGCCCATCCCTGTGTTGGATGTTGAAGGATGTAGAAATAAGAAGGCTCTGTCCCCACCTTTAAAGGGAACACAATTTAAGTCAGATATGAAGGCATTTTCCCTCCTGGAGATTGAGCTGATAATGGACTCAAAGCCCTACATTACACGCAAAGCTTGAGAGACTACTGAATGCTGAAAATGAACTGAGGGTTGAAGGGGAAGGGGGAGGGGGGAAAAGAGGTGGTGGTGATGGTGGAGGGCACTTGTGGGGAAGAGCACTGGGTGTTGTATGGAAACCAATTTGACAATAAACTACTTAAAAATAAAATAAAATAAAATAAAATAAAATAAAATAAGCTTATTTTAGGGAAAAAAAAAAGACTATCCCCTGGGTCTAGTCCCCACCCTAAATTGCACCTTGTGGGACTGAAGGCCCCCAGCAAACAAAGAAGCTGCCATCAGGCGCCCATTCCCACAGCTCTGAGGTTACCCCTCTGAAGCCAAGGGCACCCCTCCGAAGCCAAGGGCACAGATTGGACCTCTCTTCGGGCAACATTAAATTCTTGACTACTCGCTGTGTGACTAATGGCAACCTCTTTAGCTTCTTTGAGCCTTTGGATTTCCTTATCTGTAAACCAGAAATGAATAGAACTATCGCACATGTCTGCTATGGTGATAAGACAAAAGAGCGGAGGTGCTGGGTGTTTCCAAAATGGCGCCCATGAGGATGGTGATGGCGGCCATGAGGAGCAAGGCTGAAGGGTGTGGTGATGTGGCTCAGAACGCCTTCCCAGAAGGGAAGATCGTGGGTAGAAGCCACATTCTCACCCCTGCACCCTCATCCTTCTTATGCATCATCATAAACACCCTTCTCCTCCTTCTTGGAGTCACGCACCAGTGGGCTATTGAGGAGCCTCTTTATCTCCTCTTCACACAGCGGTTACGGAAACCATTTGCTTATCAAGGTCCCCTCCCCATATTTCAATGACAACTCACCCAACAAAGGCACCTCAGAGAAATGGTCTTGTGCTTCCTCACAGGAATACTGCTCTCTTTTGTCAGCCTGGGTTATCTCCGTCCATTGTGCGGCCCACACAAAGGAAGCCTTAATGGGAGACGCTCTTGGCAGAGGGTTTTATGCCTGAATGGTGTCCTTCTGTTGTTTTAAATGGGTCTGAGGAGCAGCTTCAAGGCTCCTTATTCACGGACCTGAGCAGGTTCTAAGATCGTCTCTGTCTTAGCTGTTTCCACAGTCTTCTCTCCAATGACAGAAAAGCCCTATCAACTCCCTACATTCCCGTCCATGTGCCCCAGAGGAGGTCCAGACACCTGCCCAGGGAGTACAGCCCGAGGCTGAGACACAAATGGACCACACACAATGCCCTGACCACAATGCCAATGCCATTCACAGACAGCACTCCACAAGCTGTCGGGGGCCTCCAGAGAGAGGAGGAGAAGCGGGGAGCAGAACAGCAAAGACGGGACGTGACGAGCTTTGTTCAGATGGGGCTGGCCTCCTCCCCAAGTTCTGTAAGTAACTCACTGGCCGACACGGCGGGTCACCTCACCTCTTTGAGACTCTTTCCTCATCTGTCAAATATGAGTGTCTCATAGCCCGGTGGATTATTGGATTTGCTCCCTGCATCAAATCTTTATTGAGGTATGTGTTTTTATTAGTCTCATTTTATAGATAAAGACACCAAGGCTGGAAAGTGGCTCACCCAAAGTCACAGCCAACCAGCGGTAGAATCAACACTTGAACCCCAAACTGTAGGACTCACGGAGTCCCCGTGATTTCTCACATCACCTGCCTTTCCTCATAAACTGTAACTCCTGTCCATGCCCCACCAGAGAAGCCGTGTTGGGTCAAACTGTCAGCTGGAAGCTGCCACCCAAATCTCACTTTAGGCTCTGAGCCTGTAGGGATTTGATCCAAAGGCAAAAGGGACACCAAAATCTGGTCAAAGAAAGAGTTTGTAATTAACCAGCACATCTACATAGAGGTTCCTCCAAATGACCTGCGCTTCTGTATCGATCAGAGTAATTAAGGTGAGCCGTTACACCAAATAAACCTTGAAGTCTCAGTGGTGTAACACAATAAAATTTTATTACACAGAACAAGATGTGTCAAGACCCAAAGCCTCCATGTTTACTATGACACGAGAGGAGAGTGTTGGGGCCCTCCGTTGGGGCTGAGATGTCCTTCCGAAGAGGTGAGTGGGGCACAAGAATGCCATGGTAGATCAGTGGAAGCTTCTAGCTTAAGATGGCAGCTCAGTCAAGAGGAGTATGGTTCTGCAGTGGGGAGAATTTCTGAGCTACTGGCTCTTCTCAGAGTAAGATGCCTCTTTAGATCCATGTTGGGGGTGGGAGGTAAGAGGAGCCTGGACGAAGAGACTCAGGGAAACGTGTAGGATATGCGTAGAGTGGAACAGCCCCCCAAAAGCAATTTATGGGAAAGACCAGTGTGTTCAGAAAAGAGGGAGATGAAATCCAAGGCCGGAAACAGACTCAGTTGCAAAAGAGATGCCCTCTGCCTGCCGTTTTCAGCACCTCTCTGCCCTCCTCCTTGCTCCAGTGCGCCTGCCCTCGGCTGCACCTGGCGGCTTGTGTCACAGGAAGAGCCTGGGCTTTGGGGTCATACTGGAGCACGGTCTGAATTCCAGCTCCACTGGGTTATATGAGCTTTGAGATTTTTAAACCCGTGCTTTACTTCCTTGAGCTCAGTTCCTTCGTCTGGGAAATGAGAATGGTAATATCCCCTGTGACTGGCCGGGCTCTTTGGGTTGTGACAGAAACCCAATTCAAACCCAACTGAACAGAAACAAGAGGGAATTTGTTGGCTCATCTCTTTGACAAGTGCAGCAGAGGCTTCAGGAGAAGTTAGAGGTGTCTCTCTCTGCCTCTGTGTGTCTATCTCTTTTACATACATGGTACCCACAGACCTCTTCCTGGTTTGCCTTGTTGGATTCCCTTTGAGGCAGCTCTTCCTCTGCAGCTTGAGCAAGCATGTCCCCCTTCAACTCTGATTGGCTCAGTGGCAATCACATGCCCAGCCCTGACCAATCACTGAGGTCCAGGCTGGAAGACTGTGAGTCAGGTGCTCAGCCTTATGGTCCAGCCATTGTCAATGCCCCAACCGGAGATGGGTGGATCCCAAGGCGATAGTGATGCTGAGCAAACAAAAAACAGGGGTGTCCTTTGATGCTATCTCACTGTGCCCCTGAGGAATTAAATGAAGCTCTTGGCCCTGGTGCCCAGCACAGTACCAGTATACAGTAGGTGCTTAATAACATTTGGTCTCTCCTTTCATGATCCGTTGTTAGGTATTTCAAAAGTTCCTTCTCCTATGTCCCATTGCCTTTTTCTGCCAAGATCCCATTACTCCGGTCTTTGGGGATCCCAGCATCCCATGCCACCTGTGTGGCCATTTAAGACCCTGTGTTCAAGAGAGCCCTACATGTAGCTTAGTGCTTTCTTGTTGCCACTAAAAAAAGTTTTTTTTAAATGTTCATTTATTTTTGAGACCAAGAGAGAGAAACAGAGTGTGAGTTGGGTGGGAGAGAGAGACACACACAGAATCCAAAGCAGGCTCCAGGCTCTGAGCTGTAAGCGCAGAGTCCGACCCGGGGCTCAAACTCACGAAACATGAGACCATGACCTGAGCTGAAGTTGGACGCTTAACAGACTGAGCCACCCAGGCGTCCCCAGCAATTCTCAACTCTTGAACACAGAGTCTTGTATTTTCATTTCTCCCTGGACCCTACAAATGACTCAGCTGGTCCTGCCCAGCATCCCGTATCCAAAGCTGCTCCTGTGGGCTGAGGCTCATCACATTTAATGACTATTATTCCCGAAGACAAGAGAAGTGTCCCCGGTCTCTGACTTTTTTAACTGAGGCTGGATAAATAGGGAGGCACGCCCTCGGATCACTGACCCTCTTCCTCCTCCAGCTTCTAACCTAAGTGAGGCCTTTCTACTTTCTGCGCTCAGAGAGTATGCTCTCTCCTTTTAGGACTGTGATCACAGTGATTTTTGTGGGTGTAAAACTCTGTCTTCCTCACATAAGCTTAAGTCTCATGAATAGAAGGACTGTGTCTTTTTTTACTTCTATTTTGAAACAACATCCTATTTGCCAGAGAGTGGCCAAGAGTGTCGTTTTCCACGGACCCTTCACCCGGCTTCTCCGATTAGTAACATCTTATGTAACCACGGTGCCTTCCTCACAACTGAAAAACCAACACTGGTAAAACACTACCACCTAAACCACAGCCGTCATTTACGCTTCACTGGCTTTTCATGGGTGACTGAGTTCCATCCAGGGTCTAGCCCAGGATCTCTGATGCCGGAAGCCACCATGTTTTCTTAGGCTCCTCTGATTTGTGATGATTTCTCAGTCTTCCCTTGTCTTTCATGACCTTGACACTTCTGGAGACTGTATTTTTTTGCTCCCCACTCTACGCTCTGTGACCAGCACACGGTAAGGGCTCAGTAAGGGCCTGTGGGATGACTCAAACACTCTGAAGAGGAAGGAAGTAGCTCACGAGTGGCAGGTGTGTGGAGGCCGTGAGGGTCCCCTCAACGACGTCCCAAGGCAAGTGCCCCTTTGGACTGGCGCCCACATGCTCTCTAGGCGGTGGCAGCAGGATGAGGAAGTGAATGTGGAAACAGGAAGAGAGGAGGAAACTTGTATCAGGAATTGCACAGACCTTTCCTCATGAGTTGTGAGAAGCGGAAGAGCCTGTGTGTCCCTCTCATCCTTCCTGGAAAAGGAGGTCCCTCCGCACCAACCCCCTGTCTGGGGCTGACTGCACGGCACGCGCCAGAACTCAGACATCATTCTGAAAGGACCCACACAAGGCTGACAGCATCCTCAAGGGCTTGGGGAAATGACAAGGCTCAGGCGAGCGGCTGAGTCTTTCTCCCCAAGTCCGTCCTGAAGGTTCTCCCTTCTACAAGCAAAACAGGGAAGGGGGTTGAGAAATCTGCCTGCAGATCCCCTCGGGGAACTTGGCCTTCCTCTTTCGAGAGAAGAGACCAGGGGGAAGAGGGAAATAACACGCGTGTGTTGACTGGGCTCATGTCGCCAGGGGGATGGCCGTGCTTTCTGAACTCTTCCCCAAATCTTTAGACAGTGGATGCAGTAAGTGGACGTGTAGGGATTTATTATAAGGAAATCATCACAAGTGAAAACAAAGTGAGCATACATAAGGGTGTTCAAGAAACTATTATTTGTGATAATGGGACTGGAAATATTCTACGTGTCCCATAGACCAAGATGGTAATACGAAGGAGTATTATGGGCTATCCCCTATGACGGAGTACTATGTAGCCCTTGGAAATAATGTTTTGCATCCTTTTTATGAGGTAGGCAGTGCTTACCAGCCCTCTGCAGCTTATGAGCTACGTAAAAAAAGATATGGGTCCCAATAAAACAGAATGACAACAGCAACCTTCCAATGATACAATAATACAGAGGGGCTGTGGTTGAGGTTTCATTTTATCCCCGAGAGTTGCCTCGATCTTATGAGTGTTCTCCCATAAATGTACACTGCCTTTTGTAATTTAAAAAAAGGACAAACGAAACCACACACAGTTTGGGATCGGAGGGGCCTCCTTCAGTGGAAAAGACAAATTACCCTTTTGAAACTTTAAGCAGGGTAAGTATTGGCCACTGCATCTGTAACGATGGGGCTGATTCTGCCAAAGCAGCCTCCCTTGGAAAGCGACGCTCAGAAGCTCTGACACGAGAGGCTGGGGTCACCAAGGTACGAGGTACGTGGGTTTATCGCCCTTTTCTCCTGAGTAACAAAGGAGCCTTGCCCGGGGTAGGGACTGGCACCTTAGCTCCGGTTTCCTTGCATCTGTGTATCCACCTACCTATTCAACACCGTGCTGAGCCACCTCTTTTGTGCCGGAGAGGGCCCAAAGCCCTTGAATTTAAATGGGGAATCATCCTGGCAAGTCCTAAGAACGTATCTAACAAAGACTGCTTTTGTTCCTGATAAGAAAGTGACTTGTAAATTCCCCACGAAGCTACTTAACCAGCCGTGTGATCCAGGACACTTATTTTCATTCCCTTCATTCTGTCCATCAACATTCACTAAGCACACCCAGTACTGAGCACAAAGACAGTGTTCTCAGGTGTAAGGGTATGTGAGCTCCCTTGATGATTGCAAGAACCTCTATCTCTAGGCGCAAGCTCCGGGGATTCTGGGACAGTAGGTGTGGGGAGTCTGGGCTGCCACCTTTTCAGCAAGGGCCTCCCCGTGACAGATGCAAGCAGCCTTACAAACACACCTGGGAAACTTCTGGGTGGGCTGAAAACCCAAATGTAGTAACAACCCTGGCTGTCGTCCAAGAGATTACCGTCACGAGGGGCATATAAACAATTGTTAATTAAGGTTAATTATTTTGAAAGAGAGAGAATGAATGTATGAATGAATGAATGAATGACGGGGGAGGGGCGGGGAGAGAGAGCCAAGCAGCTCTGTGCTCCAACCCTGAACCTCAGTTGGGGCTCAGTCTCACAACTTTTGAGATCATGAGCTGAGCCGACATCAAGGGTTAGACGCTCAACCAACCGACTGTGCCACCCAGGCGCCCAACAATTGTTAATTTCTTAGAAAATTGTTACTAGCATGAAAATAACCCCAGCATCACAGCTAGAAAATCATGGCTACCTCGGAATTAAGACTCCCTCTGAATCAGGAAGTGTATGAAACACTTTAACCCATTTACATTTTGTAGATGCTCTAGGGGTCAGGATTATGAGTCCCATTTAAAGAATAAGGACTGCCTGAAAGACGGCACCAAAAAATTGCTAGAACTGATACATGAATTCAGCAAAGTCGCAGGACATAAAATCAATGTACACAAATCTGTGGCTTTTCTATACACCAATAATGAAGCAGCAGAGAGAGAAATCAAGGAATTGATCCCATTTACGACTGCACCAAAACCCATAAGATACCTAGGAATAAAACTAACCAAAAAGGCAAAATATCTGTACTATGAAAACTACTGAACACACTCATGAAAAGAAATTGAGGAAGATACACAGAGATGGAAAAACGCTCCATGCTTATGGATTGGAAAAGCAAATACTGCTAAAATGTCACTACTACGCAAAGCAATCTATGCATTTAATGCAATCCCTATCAAAATACCACCAGCATTTTTCACAGAGCTAGAACAAACAATTCTAAAATTTGTATGGAATCAGAAAAGACCCTAAACAGCCAAAGCAATCTTGAAAACCAAAACCGGAGGCATCACACTCCCGGACTTCAAGCTGTATTACAAAGCTGTAGTCATCAAGACAGTATGGTACAGGCACAAGAACAGACACTCAGATCAGTGGAACAGAATAGAGAACCAAGAAATGGACCCACAACTATATGGCCAACTAATCTCTGACACAGCAGGAAAGAGTATCCAATGGAAAAAAGACAGTTTCTTCAACAAATTGTGTTGGACAACTGGCCAGCAACATGCAAAAAAATGAACCTGGACCACTCTCTTCTACCGTACACAAAAATAAATTCAAAATGGGTGAACGACTTAAATATGAGACGAGGAACGATCAAAATCCCACAGGAGAAAGCAGGCAGCAACCTCTTTGATCTCAGCTGGAGCAACTTCTTACTTGACATGTCTCCGGAGGCAAGGGAAACAAAAGCAAAAATGAACTTTTGGAACTTCATTGAGATAAAAACCTTCTGCACAAAGGGAACAATCAGCAAAACTAAAAGGAAGGCTACAGAATGGGAGAAGATATTTGCAAACAACATATCTGATAAAGGGTTAGTGTCCAAGTTCTATGAAGAACTTCTCAAACTCAACACCCCCCCCAAAAAAACACACCAAATAATGCAGTTAAGAAACGGGCAGAAGACATACAGACGTTTTCTCCAAAGAAGACATCCAGATGGCTAACAGACCCATGGAAAGATGCTCAACATCACTCATCAACGATGTGGGAAACCAAGGCAGAAGGAAATGGCAGGGAAAATTAAATTTCCTTATAACCTGCAGTCCAATGACAAATACCTGAGGCAGGCAGAGTAAAACTTTCTCCAGGAAGTCCCTTCTGTCTTTAATGTTAATGCTTTGCTGGAAAGGGGGGAAGTACCTCAGCTTGACAATAGCTCGCCCTCCAGTATCCTGTGAGTCTTCTTTAGCATATGAAAAGCTCACTGGAAGCTTCCCCTGGACTTCACCTCCCCCAGCTCCCAAATATGTAACCAGTCTCTCCACGGGGTCTGGGGCAGCTCTTCTTGCCCACAGATCCTGTTCCTTTGGTTTAATAAAATCGCTTTTTGCACCAAAGACATCTTCATCTTCAAGAATTCTTTCTTGGCCATCACCCCTGGATGAACTCCACTATCACCCCAAAAACCTCACCAATCACCAGGGAAATACAAATAAAAACTATTAGGAGACACCACTTGTCTCACACCTGTCAGAATGGCTAAAATTAACAACACAGAAACAACAGGTGTTGGGAAGAACGTGGAGAAGGGGAGCCCTCTCACACCACTGGTGGGAATGCAAACTGGTGCAGCCGCTCTGGAAAGCAGTATGGAGGTACCTCAAAAAGTTAAAAATAGCCCTACCTTGAGACCCAGATAATTCACTACTAGGTACTTATTCAAAGGATACAAAAATACAGATTTGGAGGGGCACATGCACCCTGTTTACAACAGCATTATCAATAGCCAAACTATGGATACAGCCCAATATCCATCCACTGATAAATGGATAAAGAAGATGTCTCTCTCTCTCTCTCTCTCTCTCACCCCCCAACACACACTAGAATATTACTCAGCCACCGAAAGAATGAAATCTTGCCATTTGCAATGACATGGAGAGAACTAGAGAGTATTATGTTAAATGAAGTCAGTCAGAGAAAGATAAATGCCACATGATTTCACTCGTATGTGGAATTTAAGAAACAAAACAGATGAACACAGGGGAGAGACAGAAAAACAAAATAAGATAAAAACAGAGAGGGAGGCAAGCCATACGAGATTCTGAACTATAGAGAACAAACTCAGGGTTGCTGGAGGGGAGATGGGTTGGCGGGGATGGACTAGATGGGCGATGGGCATTTAGGAGGGCACTTGTGATGAGCACTGGGTATTATAGGTAAGTGATGAATCGCTAATGTCTCCTCCGGAAAACAATATGACACTATATGTTAACTAACTTGAATTTAAATAAAATCTTGGGAGGAAAAAAATTAAAAGCGAGGAATGAATGAATTTACTCATGATATACAGTCTGTAAGTGGTAGATCCCAGATACGAGTTCAAGGTTTCTAACACCGAAGCTGTGTTCTTAGCCCAGGAGCAGGTGCTACGAATGCATTGTGGTGAAGGGGGGTGAGTTAGGAACCCCGGGGGCTTGGGGAGCTGAGGTTGCTGGGGAGGCTTTAGGGTGCTGGGTCAAGTGCCCAAGTGGAGTGTTGAAGATGGACTAGAGTCACGTGGGCAAAGAAAGTAGAGGCTGGGTTTGAGGCAAGGGCTGAGCTTGGCTCGTGTTTGGGCGGCTGCCAGGACCTGGAGAGAGTTTTACACCCGTGAACTTTGGGCAGATGCAACATGCAGGCTGTAGAAAATGTGGCAAGATCACGAGGTACTGTCTATGACCTCTCTGGGGATTGGAATCTTGCACTGTAGACACTGGGGAGCAATGGAGTGGAAATCATCAATTTTAGGTTTCTGGAGGTTCACCGTGTTGGGAGAGAAGACCCAGAAGTAGCATTGTTTACAGGTCATGTGATTATCTAACCCAGGAAAGCCACCTGCAAACGTTCTGGAACAATAGGAAAGGACAATAAAATGGCTGCACGCACAACTAAATACACAAAAATCAATAGCTTTCTTATATGTTTGTAATAAGCTGTTAGAAAATATCATGGAAAACAACCCCATTTCCCCATAGCAGCAAAAGTAATTTGCAAAAATAATTTGCTCTTAAACCCTTAAGGAATAAACTTAACTCTATGAAGAAAATTACAAAACTTTACTGAGGAACATTAACAAATACCTTGGCTTCATGTAGAAACACATCGTCTTCTTAAAAGGCAAGACTCAATATTATAAATAGGTTCTCTTTTAATTAACTTACTGGTTTAATGCAATTATGATATATGTCGGGGTAGGATGGTTTTTGGGAAAACTGACAAAGTGACTGTAAAACACATTTGGACAAATGAATGGCTGAAAAGAGCCAAGAAAGGAAAAACTAAGGAAAGGAACAAGGCGTGATGATAATATGTTTAATATCTGTGAGTGCTGAGGTGGAGGAGAATAAATTTAAAAGTGTGGCACTGCTGCAAAAAAGAGTGTAGTATTGTTTTCAGGGGGAGACATTAACGATTCATCACTTGCATATAATACCCAGTGCTCATCACAAGTGCCCATCACCCATCTAGCTCTACCCCCCAACCCACCTCCCCTCCAGCAACCCTGTTTGTTCTCTATAGTTAAGAGTCTCTTATGGTTTGCCTCCCTCTCTGTTTTTATCTTGTTTTATTTTTCCATCACTTCCCCTGTGTTCATGTTGTTTCTTAAATTCCACATATGAGTGAAATCATATGCACTCATATGAAATGCCTGTTCATGTCTTCTGCCCATTTCTTAACTGCATTATCTGTTGCATTATTGTTTCAAATCGGGGTGGCAATCTGTAGTGATTGATTAGTGAACTATTTGGGGAAAAAATAGATGGCCCTGTCCCTTAGCAATGTGCCTAACAAAATCCCTGGCGGCTCACTTCACCGTTTTTATTCAGTTTATAACTCGCTGGCTCCAGCCATCTGAGTTTGGTGCAGCTCCATCCTGCTCAATAAATTCTACTGTGTGGATTATGCATCTGCTTCCTTCTGGTCCATAAACTCAATGAGGGCAAGATGGCTTGACTTTGCAATTCCTGAGCCCCGTCAACCATGTTTTAAATATAACTCTCAACAAATATTAATTGAGTGTGAAAATCACAATCACATCGACAGCTGTTTCTCTTTTCCCCAACTTATTTTAGGCTTTTGTGTGTTGTTCATCATCTTCGCTATTGCTCTTTTATCTCCTGGATGCATTTGATTAGATCACGGGTGGGAGGGGCCCTGGGAGGAGAAAAACACTTCAGCATCTGAGACACGTTCATCCAGTCCTTCATTCAACAAATGGGGATCAAGCACTTATTCCTTGCTAAGCAGTATTCCCAAGGCCAACAAATCTAAGCTGTAACGTCTGCGTTTTGGCAACTTTCTGTATTTTCCCAGCTCTTTTGCTATTTTCTGACTCCAGACAATAATTAGCATTCCTGAGCCATTTCTAGGATGTTTCTTCTCTTTGGGCCATGAGAGAGAGGAAAATTATTGGTGAAGTTTTCATGCAACAATGTCTACTTGAAATGGCATCTTCTGGAAATGGCCTTGATGGGTACGGAGAAGTTTCCTGCTTTAGCTGGAGAGATGCTAGGCATCAAAGCGTCAAAGCCACACAGGAGACACTGACCTGGGAAAAGAGCGACCGGTCTCTACTTTCTCTTGTTTTACCTACAGATGTTTTGGTTGGTTCCCATCTGATGAAGCTGGGTCACTCCTGTGCTCGGTCAGCACGGTCTTGCCTCTCCGCCTCACCCTGAAAGACCCCTTGAGGCCTTCATGGCTGGTGGTTCTACAGCTCAGGGTCTCTGATCAAATCACAATGACTATTTATCAGAACACATGGGTGTCTCCTTTGGCAAACCAGGGCGTGCACTGGATTCACAGTAAGATGTGGTTTTTAAATATGAATTCTTTGTGTGTCTACACTACAATCACCTCTACCTCTTTCACCACCTCCAGGGACCAAGCAGGGAACCTGGGCTCACTCCCGGAGGTTTTCTTGATCACCACCACCATCACCTTCACCATCACTATTGCTTGTCATGGGCGGAGCACTGCACATACAATGTGCCCTTTTACATATTAGGTCCTCACAACACAGCCTTAAGAAAGGGACTATTCTTGAAGCTATCAGCTTAATGTAGCCAATTTTAAATTTTGACCCATTTTTGTATGCATATAATACATCCAGAACAATGTCATTTCCTCTGATTTCTATTGGGGTACTTTTATTACCCCTGTTTTTCTTAATGTTTGTTTACTCTTGAGAGAGAGGGGGAGTTTGTGAATTGGGGAGAGGCACAGTGAGAGAGGGAGACACAGAATCTGAAGCAGGTTCTGGGCTTCAAGCTGTCAGCATAGAGCCTGACGTGGGGCTTGAACTCACAAACTGTAAGATCATGACCTAAGCTGAGGTCAGACGCTTAACTGACTGAGCCCCCCCAGGTGCCCCTACCTCTATTTTCATCCGGATCAATTCTGCACATAAATACTGGTGGAAAATGTTTTAGCACCATGTTTGCTGCTATGTTTGATCATGTGAATATTTAACCCCATCATTCTTACGTGGCAAATATTCAACAATTTTGATTTCTGGGAAAACTTTCTCTAGTTCTAAATATGGACCTTACCTTAGAATTATCCCAAAAGAATCAATTTATGTTTATTTAATGCTTATTTATTTTGAGAGAGAGAGTAGGAGGGGCAGAGAAAGAGGGAAAGAGAGAATCCTAAGCAGGCTCTAGGCTCAGCATAGAGCCCCTGAGATCCGTGAGATCATGACATGTGCCGAAATCAGGAGTCAGATGCTTAACTGACTGAGCCACCCAGGTGCCCCATATCTGGCAATTTCTTATATGAATTCTATTAAATCAGTTTACATCATAATTTTTCTATATATTTAATGCTTTTTTTCGCTAAAATTCATTTTCCTTCCCTTTGCCTTCTTCCCTACCCTCCTCCTCCCTGACTTCATCCCGCTGGTTTGGACTGAGCAAGGTGGGTGTGCAGGTGGTGGGGTGCGGGCAGCTGCCTGCCTGAAGATCAGAGCCTGGGGGCGGGGGATAAGAGGGATGTCTACAGGATAATGGCAGGAGATTGGTGACGTATAGGGAGTTTAATCAAATAAGTAAATGTATCAAGCATAATATAAGCCAGTTTCCTTTTTGTAGGATCAGGGACTTACACAACAGAAAAGGAGAAAACCAGTGTGAACCGTATGTCGTTATTAGATTGCAGTAGAAGATGGTGTTGTGAACCCATAGTTTTCAATATAGATAGATAAATGTATATATTTATACACTATCTTGTAATATATTTATAAATAAAAATATATTTTCCTAGTTCTGCCTGGGAATAATAATACTCAGTAGTAATAAGCATACTTCATGCTCAGATCTTGATTTCTCAGTGCCATTTGGTTAATATTCCAAATATAATGCACTGAGAAGGATGCGTCTTCATTTCTATGGTGTTCCCGGCCAAGACTCACAAATCACGCCTAATGACAAGGAAATACCTGACAAACCCCAGCTGAGGGAACGTTTACCCAATAACTCGTTTGTAAGCCTCAAGAGTATCAAGGTCAGAGCGTCAAAGAAAGACTATGGAATTGTTCTAGATTGAAAGAGACATCGTAACTAAAATCATAAATAAACGTAACACATGATCTTGAAGTTGATCATTTTTCGGTAAAGGACATGGTTCAGAGAATCAGCAAAACTAGAATGGATGCCATTCCATCGATTAGATGGCAAAAATGCATCACTGTTAATTCCTGATTTTCATGGCTATCACTGTATTTAGGAGAATATCTTGGTCTTGGGAGATTATATCCGGGGGAACATTGTAACCAAGTTTCCTGGGTTCTGTTCCACCATCTGCCTTTATTAGCTGTATGATCTGTCTGGGCAAGTTTCCCAAAATCCCTCTGCCTCAGTTTCATCCCTGTAAAATGAGGTAACATTAATATTAATCTTCCCATCTGATTTGAGAATCGAGAAAATAAATCATGCAAAGTGTCATATTGGCTGATCCACAGACAGCTCTGATTAGTGTTCCCCATTTTAAAAGCATCGTTACTAAGTTTTTTTTTTTTTTAAATCAAATCTTTCAGGTAAAACTCATAGAGGTCTACATTTTATCAACAATAGTTGAGCCTTAGGGCATCTGAGTGGCTCTGCTGGTTACGTGTCCGGCTCTTGATCTCAGCTCAGGTCTTGAACTCAGGGTCGTAAGTTTGAGCCCCACATCAGGCTCCACAAGACTGAGTGTCTGACAACAATTCTTCATCAACGGCAGATCTTACCAGTCAGGACATTTTTAACGGTGACCAATTATACTTTCTGTTCACCACCCTACCGATACCAAGTCTATTTTTCCCCGCCCCCTCAGGTCATTTTTCCTTTGCAGATTGCAGGGTTATTAAAAAGCTGTGATTCTTCAGTTTTTCTGCTATCACAAATGTTCGCCATGTGCAGATTTAACACTTGTCAGTTTTAGTTTGCGTCGCATGTTTCTGTGAGTCCTAAGTATTATGAGTTAGATACAGCACTGATGGTGTTTTTATCCATCACTTGGAAGCCATTCATCTGAAAACCAGGTGTGCAGACATGGATGAATACAAGAATCAGGCGAGGCACCAAGTTTGTCCCGTATCCTGTCGCGCATCTGGGATGGAGAGGACTGAAGAAGGGGACTTTAAGGCTCCTGTGGTCTGAGATTGCAGGGAAATGCGGCAGATAAATAACAAGTCCTCAGTGGGAAGTGGCTGATTACTGCAGAAAGCGCCCTGATTTTGGAAGCCAGTCGCCTTGGTCTTCAGATCCTAGCTGCACCGCGCCTAAGCAGTGTGACGCTGGGTAAGCACTTGACCTTCAACGTTCCCTGAGCTGTAAAATGGGGGCAGTGCTGCTCACTTCCAGAATTTTGAGACTGGAGGAGATAATGTTTGGAACGCATTCCTCCTAGTAATGCAAGAGGTGTTCAACAACTGAACAAGAAAGGGTTCTTAGACGGTCAGGGGGATGGGATTGGGTGGCCAGATGTTGGCGACGAGGAGGCTGAGCCCCGCACTGTCCAAGAGAAGTTTCTGTGGTGATGGAACATTCTACGTCAATATTGCCCAGTATTATGCCCCTTAGACACATGAGACTATTGTTAAACATCTGAGATGTGGCTGGCATGAATGATAAACTGAACTTGTAATATAAACTAATTTAAATGTATATAGCCACGTATGAGTTGGTTAGAGCACAGTCATGGATGTATACACCGTCAAACTTCCCTCCAGCACATTTACATAAACACCCCCAAATTTGCTCATCCTGACCCACGTAGACCCCAATGGAAGGACCCAAAAGAGCCAGCCAGACCCCAAAATTCCAGGCTTCAAATTATTTCATGAAATGCCTACGATTCGCCTCCTCTGTTTTCCGTCCACGGCAATATTTTGGGACCTGCTTGCCACAAACTTCCAGCGGGTGGCGGAAATAAACTCCGGAGGAGACGCTTCCCAGGCTACTGGGGCAGAAACCACATTTGCCCAGCTCCTCGCTTGAGGTCTGTGTCTTTCTCTGACCTCAGACCAGTCCCTTCCCCATTCTTGGCTTCAAGTGCCATGTGTTGACTGATGGCTGGATTCAGTCATTCCTTCATCAAACATCCACCGAGACGGCATCATGTTTCGGGCACAGCTCTAGACCATCGAAGACCAATCGCAAAACCAAGAGACATCGTAAAACTTAGTCTACTGGGGACTCAGCTTTATGAAGCACCTTTAATTCCATGCGTGACTCAAGCTGTGATTCGTATTCAGGGTAGCAAATCATCCCCATACTTAGCGGCTTTGATCAGGCAGCGTGGCTGGGCAGTGTGGCTTGGTGGGGACAGGTGGGTCTCTCTCAGGAAATTGCAGTTAGATGGTGACTGGGTGAAGGTCACTCCTTTACTAGGCTGTCGGCGTCAGAAGGACTCAAAGGGACAGAAGCTCACGCGAGGGCTCCTTGGCCGTCTCTCTCTAGCTCTGGATCCTTCTATGTGGCAGCTGCAGGGTCCGTGAGCTCCCTTTGGGTTAGGCTCCAAAGGCAGATATGGAGAGAGAGGGAGTGAGAGCATGAGCTGGAAGCCACTTTGCCTTTTATGGCTTTGGCCTTGGACGTCCTCAAGCACGCACCAGGGTGTTTTTCTGCTTTCTGTCCCTGAACCGTCTCCAATGCTGCAGGAAACTGTTTGGCCCCTGTGCGGGCACAGCCTGAATGGTGGGGAGTTAGCAGTCCTTAGGGGAACCCTCGACCCCTAGGGAATGGGAACCAGTGGCTAAATGCCCCAACCAACCTTTTATTTTGGGAAACATTCTCTGGAGCCTTGAGAACATCCTGTTGGAAAGGTCTATTTGAAAAGCTTTGTCATTTTCTAGCTGAGTGACATTCCTCTTGCCTCCATTAAGCCTCAGGGTCCTCATCTGTAAAATGGAGATAATAAAACGATCTACCTCGTAGGACTGATCAAAGAGGACGTTCATGCAAAGCCCTTGGCTCGTAACAGCTCCGCAGGGGGTTGATGCTGTGATACTGATGATCCCTGGATTCTGGAAATATCCCCAGAGTCTCAGCTGCAGCTTCTAAATACATGCTGAGAGAGGGTCACCATGCTGACCACTAGGAGGAAGCAGACCCTCTCTCCTGGCCCCTGGGGCGCTGACGTCAGAGCTCAGAGAAGCGACTAGAGGATGTTTGGTTCACAGAACGACCTCCAAGTGGCTGGAAACTCCCCCTCTTCTGCTTGCTGAGAAGGAAAAACATTTCTATAGATAAGAGAGAGGGGATTTGGTATCCACTCTGATATGCTCTCATGGTTTTATAAATACCTTCTGTTACCGTAAGCAGTAGTTTATCACCATGTCTGGATTTGACAAACTATAGGAAGCAGGTTTATCAGATGATGCCTTGTGCGTGAAGAGCATTTAATATTCCTGCTCTGGGAACGACACGTGTGTGTTTCAAGCATTTTTCTCACGTGAGCACATTTTAAATCATATATTTTAACGAGCAGGGGAGGGGCAGAGAGAGAGGGAGACACGGAATCTGAAGCAGGCTCCACTCTGAGCTGTCAGCACAAAGCCCGACATGGGGCTCGAACTCACCAACCATGAGATCATGCTCTGAGCTGAAGTTGGAATGCTTAACTGACTGAGCCAGCCAGGCGCCTCTGTCCAGCCCTCTCTGAACCTCACGTCTGCCGGGAGGTAAACAGGGAATGAGAACACCAACCCCATAAGATTGCCTTGTGGATACACCAAAATCATGTGGGAAAATGCAGCAGCGTTTGACACCAAGACGGCCTCCGTTAACATCTACACATTTCATAAATGGCGCATGAGATAAAGGGCTGGGATCCAAAATCTACAAGGAGCTCACTAAACTCCATACACGAAAAACAAATGATCCAGTGAAGAAATGGGCAGAAGACCTGAATAGACACTTCCCCAAAGAGGACATCCAGATGGCCAACAGGCACATGAAATGATGCTGAGTGTCACTCATCATCAGGGAAACATAAATCAAAACCACACTGAGATACCACCTCACACCAGTCAGAGTGGCTAAAATGAACAAATCAGGAGACTATAGATGCTGGCGAGGGTGTGGAGAGACGGGCACCCTCCTACACTGTTGGTGGGAATGTAAACTGGGGCAGCCGCTCTGGAAAACAGTGTGGAGGCTCCTCAAAAAACTATCCATAGAACTCCCCTATGACCCAGCAATAGCACTGCTAGGGATTTACCCAAGGGATACAGAAGTGCTGATGCATAGGGGCACATGTACCCCAATGTTCATAGCGGCACTTTCTACAATAGCCAAATCATGGAAAGAACCTAAATGTCCATCAGCTGAGGAATGGATCAAGAAGATGTGGTATATATATACAATGGAGTACTACATGGCAATGAGAAAGAATGAAATCTGGCCATTTGTAGGAAAGTGGATGGACCTTGAGGGTGTCATGCTAAGCGAAATAAGTCAGGCAGAGAAGGACAGATACCCTATGTTTGCATTCATAGGTCTAACAGGAGAGACCTGGCAGGGGACCATGGGGAGAGGAAGGGGGAAAGAGAGCGGGGATGAGTGAGGGACACGGATCAAGGGAGACTACTGAATACTGGAGACGAACCATGGA